>VXAL01010445.1:0-29267 GCA_013399475.1 Chauna torquata | reverse complement strand
TTTTAACAACTAGCATCCTAGATTGGGATTTGTTGGATTTAGTGAGGATTGGATTTTGTTTGGATTTTCATCCTCTTTGCATCAGCTGTATAATTGCAAGATAACCCCTGCCTTCTTCTTTTTTTTTTTTTTTTTCAAGAACTTTATGGTCTAGAATACCAAATTCTCCATTGCCCATAGAGATTTTGCCTGTCTGTTTGGTGTGAAACGTGGGTGCTGTCTACACTTTAGATAATGTTATTGTGGTGCTTCTGGTTCCTTACTTCTAAGCAGAATTTTTATTTTAGTATTTTGTCTGTCCTGTCTTACTGTTCCCTGCACAAACTGTGATGACTGTCTTTTCCTTGGTGCTCAGTATGATGCTGTCTAGCTGCCTTCTGAATTCCATTGCTTTTCAGGGAAGTCACCATGCAAGCCCACTATTTTAATTTAATAGTGTTAAGGGTGGCTTGAATCAGGAGTGGCAAAACTTAACTGTCTGCTTGGCTGTCTCGGAACTGGCTGGTTTCTGCTACTTGCAGGCATACTGAATAGATGCGCTTTCTACAGAAAACTCTCTGCAGACAGCTGAAATGATGTAATAACTTTACAATCCAGTAAGTGATCAGCATACTGGAGGGTACTAAGAAGCAAACGAGGGTCTGCTCCTTTGGATCCCTTGCCTCGCTAGTACTGTAGGTATATACAAGCTTGGAGCTATAGCTAGTTCAGAAGCTTAAATGAAGTAGTTTGACTCTATTTTATATGGTTGGTTTGCATGCAGGCTGTATTTGGCCTTGGGAGAGCCTTCAGGGATGGTGAGTATAGAATGGTCTAGAATCTCAGACTTGCCCAGGCCAACTTGTGCCAATTCAGGTCTGCACAGGTCCATTGAACAAACAGTGTGTGAAGGGGCAAGCTTGGAAGTAGTAATGGTGAGTAAAGTTTGGCTATGCACTAGAAATGTTTATGCCTGGATGGATGGTAATGCAGACCTTCTGGTCAAGATCTGAGTGGTCTGAATTCTGCCTAAGTCTTCATGACTGCTGTTCCTAGCTGGAATTTGAAGGTCTAAAACTGATGAGATAGAAAATGCTGACTATCTGAACTTAATTAGAATTTGAGCCATTTTGCTCTAGTCCTGTATGTGTCCAGAGTTTTCAAGACCTCATTACTTGTTTTGCAAAGATTTAAAAACAAAGCAAAAAAACAAAACCACCTCCACCAACAAAACTTCAAACTTCAGTTTTTGTGGCTTAGTCCGTTTCTGAGAACTTCACTTATAGACATATCTTTTTTGTAGCAATTCAGTTATGGAAGAGTTGACTGGTTTTGATTCTATCTAATACAAGGCAATGGAACATCTGTTCTCTTTTTGGACCCCTGTATATTATGTAAGTACTTTGTACCGTATGCTTTGGCAGATGTGAGATACATCACCAGCAGAGAGTTACTAAATAGTGTTATTAAAGGGAACGTTCATCGTTTAGAAGTGTCACTGAAAGTGTGTTTGTGCTCTTCTGGGAAAGTCAAGCAGATAAAATGGACTGATAGAGTTGTTTTGAAATCTTGCTAGTATCATTACTTGCCAGGCTGAGATGTACCAGCTATGTTCCTGTCTAAGAGTATGTAATCACTTCCAAAGTATATTCCCTGTCTGCAAAATGCTGACGATCTCATTTGTCCTGAAGTTGGTTAGAAAGTAAGACTTGTTTCACAAGGCCTTAACAACAGCAATGAAGAGTCTTTGCTAGCACTGTTGGAAATTGCTGACAGTACAGATATCACAAATATGGTGAATTAAGCCTTTCATTGGTATTTATATAAACCATACAAAATGGAATGCTATTGTAAAGGCAGAAGCAGATTAAGGGAGATGTAACTCTGGAAACTGAACAGAGAAAGTAGGGGGTCATTTTGATTTATACTTTCCTTCAAGTTTATTACCATGCCATATCATTTCCAGTGAATCACTTCTTTTCCTTATTATAACCATAATTCTATTTCTCAGACTTTCTTCTTAAAGTCGTATGTTGTGGGCTCTTCTGTCTGCCCCATTTTAAAATATTATCTCTTTGTTTATCAGTACATGTGCTTATAAAATCAATTTATGTGTATATCTGTATTTTCTTTTGGGGAGAGTATAGGGAGGAACTCGGCAAACAATCAGCAGTAATTACAAATAAAGCTAAACCAGTTCTGCTATTTGTGTCTCTGCCAGCCTGTTACTGCAGAGACATGCTGCATCCTGCAACAGAATAAGAAGCACGTTATCATTGCTACAGGCTGCCAACAGGAATCTCACATCTTAGCTAGAGAGCATCCGAGCCAGTCTTTCCTAGTTCCATCTTTGTGTGTACTTGTTGTTTGAAAAAATGGGAAAAGAATTACTGACAGCAAGTTTTAAGGGAAGAAGCCCTTTGTATAAGAAATATTGTTGGTTTTTATCATGTTTAAGATTTATTACAGCATTGAAGTAATACCATACTACAGAAATCTGATGTGCTGATCTTTTTCATGCCGGGGGTCTGTGTTTGCATTCCACCCTGGCTGGAATTTTGACATGCTGTTGGATTTCAGTATGGTGTAAGACAGGCACAGAACTTTTTCAGGCTTTCCATTCAAGGATACCTACTTAGGAAGGAGCTGACTGAGGAAGAGGTCACTCTGAAAAAACAAAGTGAGAATCTTCAGTGTTGTTGTAATTTCTAAGGTCTGTGCAGAAGCAGGGTTTGTTTCTTTGCTGTTTGAAAGAGAGGCGGCTGTGTTTTAAACGTTAGTATTACTTTTTCAGCATGACAGTGGGGCACCACAGAACAAATACTTAAGTTTGAGTGAGTGCGTGTATTCATTTTAACTCTGTTTTATACCTAGTGCACAGAAGGGAAGAGGAATAGGGTAAATGACAACTGCATTAAAGTGAAAATTGAATACTTTAAGGAGCAGGTTCTTTTTGTTTCATTGTTTCCATAGAAGTAGGTTCTTCTGAAGGAGCAAGAGAAATGAAACCTCGTTTATGGCAAACTTCTAAAGCAATCCAGACATTCAGAAAGAAGGAAAGTTGTGATTTAGTACAAAATGCTGAATAGGGATAATTGTTGATGTTTCTTTCAATAGAGATTTTTGCTTCTCTAGTACAGAAGCTGTTTTACTGGGTATGCATATTCTTGTTCGTTAGCCTGTTTCTCAATATACAGACAGTCAGTCTTGGATTTCCTGTGTTATTAGGTGAAAATTACTTTCAACTGGCACATGGAATATATTAATATAGGTTTGCAATAAACCTGTTTGTGTTAAATGGTTGGATTTGTGTTCTGACATTTAAGTTATGATGTAATGAACTCTATACATGTAGTCTACAAACAAGTAAGTTCTTCTTTACAATATATTACTTTACAAGGCTAAAATCGATTATTTCCATTGATTTCCAAAACTGGAAGATCTTTTCAGTACACGGGAGATAATCCTTCAATAACAAAAACAACTTTTAGTGATACAGTTAACTAGTACAAAGCATTATTTGCAGTACTTAGCCAGTTATCTTGGAGTTTCTTGCCTGTAGAAGTAAGTTTTAGGTTTAATTAAAAAAAAATAAGTTGTAGTTGCTAAGGTGCAGATTCTTGTCTCCTGCTATCTTTAAGGATTTGTGAGGGTGCTGACTGTCATATCCTTACATTTAATATTGAGTAAAATCACAATACTATAGCTAATGAGGGGAGATTATTCCCCAAATTATTAAATGTTACTGATCTAAATTTGATGGCATTATTTCTATCTGAAAGCACTATGACATGCTACAGTTATCCATATGAGGAAAAAAGCAGTGTGCAGGAGAAAGCATGAAGAGATGTTACTCCAAGAGTGCCCTGAGCACGGAATTCTCACTTTGTTTTAGCATTGCGGGTCAAAACAAAACAAAGCAAAAAAAGAAAAAAAAGTATATTTAAATTTTGTTCATTGAGTATCATTTTCCAGACTTAGATGCAGCCATCAACTGCCTGCAGCTTGCCCTTTCTACTCTGACTTTCAGAGGTTGAGTGCTACTTGGGGACAGAGGTACGCTTCTCTAGTATTAACAGCCAGTTTTGTGTGACAGGCTGGGTGAGTGGACATGATTTTTAATTTTATTTATTTATTTATTTATTTATTGGACCTGAGGAGCCACCTGCCAAATTGAGCAGCTGTTGGACATATAACTTGTAGGCGGTCCTACATGACGATGTGAGGTTCAGAATAATGGTAAGCTGGGTTCCAAATGCATTTTATCACTTCATTCATGCTTGCACTTTGCTCGTGTCAATTTATCGTTAAACTCACAGTCCAACTGTGTTCTATTAATTCCTTGGATAAACAAAAAGTCTCACTCTGCCTTTTTTGGAAGACATTTTTCTTTCTTTCTTTCTTTTTTTTTTTTTTAACCGAACTTCTTTTATTGAGCAGCTAATAGCGTGGCTCTTTAAACACAAGTGAGGAATGATGCTGTGGCATAGGAGGAGTAGGTTACTGGTGGAAGATGCAGACTCACTTAGACTTCATTGCTGCCAGAAGCTCGTATTATGAAACTATCCCCAGATGATGAAACGTTGTAAACTTTGCTTATAGAAGATCCAAATTCATTTGGATCCAAGTTCACTTTCTGGTGGCTGGCAGAGTAAGCAGAGAGACTCAGGGTGGTATAAATTCTGACAATGGAACTCTTTTAATTAAAGTCAAACCTCAAAGTAAAGTTTTAGTGCATTATCTGAAGTTACAATTTCATAGTAACTGTTGTAAAGAAAGTTAAGAATATACACGCAATCACATAACGTAATAATTCGTTGCAGTTTACTGCCTGGATGGTTGTGGTATTTAATAATACACAGTAGTGCATTGAAGTTTATTAGAAGACATGCAAGCCATTGAAATTACTGGAGGAGTTGGTGTAGACAGGATACAGTCATCTAAGTTATAATTACCTGAGATACAACTTGTTACTCTAGCAAACTGCTGTTTCATCTTTAGTCCTAACAGTTGATTTTAGTACTGGTTTCAGCTATTACTGGAAGGTTTTAAAATATGTCTTCACGTGGTCAAAATAGTTTATGTCACATTGTCATGCTTAGATTTCTGATGTGAACGTTCAAACCTAACTCCAAGATATAATACGGCTTATGTAACATGACAAGGACTGATTAGGTTTACCTCTTGGAAAGGTAGAGAATAGCATATGTCTACATTAAAGGAGAAAACAGGGAAAAGAGCTTTAACACTTTAAAGTGTTGTTGTTTTGGTTTGTGTTAGACTCCTAAAGGCATGCAGGGTTTGTTGAACACTCGATTGCAGTGAAGTGGGCTAATACCGGCTAGCAAATCAAAGACTGTCCATGTGCTGTCTGAATTTTCAACTTTGTGGATGAAATAATGCTGGACAGAGCTGTCATTCTGTCCCCTGGTAAGATTTCACCCCGCTGGCCAGTTGTGATTGAACATGACAGAGAGTAGTCTGAGAGATATCTGACTTCTAAAGATTTTGAGCTGTAGGTGGGCAGGTTAAGAAGACCTTTATTTGCGTCTTTACTGATACAACAGTAGTCGGATTAAGCCCGGCTTTTAGGATGCAGCAGAGACTACGGGTGCACAGTGAGTTGGCAAACTTTATTGTTCTTGGGAATGTTTTCCTCAGAGTTTTGCTCCTATTAAATAGCAACTAGCTCCGAAAGAACGACTCCACGGGAGCCTGCTTCTCTCCCTCCCGCGTTTACAGAGCCAGCGTTCGCTCGGAGCGCTGCCGCGGAGAGGGCGCGGGGCTGAGCGACCCGCGGGGCCCGTTTGTTTCTCTCGGGGAGCTCAGCTCCGGGCTGCGAAGGACGGGGCCTCTCGCTTGCGGCCCGGGACTACAGCTCCCGGCGTACCTCGCGGCGTCCTCGGAGGGGCGCGCGCGCGCGGCGCCTGTGCGCCGGGGCAGCGGGATGTCTGAGGGGAGCGCTCGTCGTCTCTCCCTAGCGAGACAGGGCCGCGGGAGCGACGCTGGAGAGGTGAGACCTTCGCCTCGCCGCCCGCATGGAGCTGAGCAGCGCAGAGGCGGCCTCCACCCGGCTCTTCGGCCTCACCCAGCGGTACCGGAGCAAGGGAGGAGGGGGCCGAGCTCGAGCGGGGCGCGGCGCGGGCCCGCGCCGTCCATGGCGGAGAGACGGTGCTGTGCTTGCACCGGCTGGGACCCCGGGGGTGGGGGCCGTCGGGGCCGTCGGAGCGGCCCCTGGAGCGCTGGAGGCTCCCGCGCGGGCGGGCGGCTGGCCCTCGGGCAGCGGAGCGGTGCGAGTCTCAGAGCTGCGGCCGCTTCCCTCAGGGCCTGCTGCCGGTGGCGTGATCGGAGTCAGACGTAGTGTCCTCGGGCTTCATTTCGCAGCCTGTTCAGCGTCATGCTTGTGCAAGCAGATATCGCTGGGATAGTAACTGTGCGATTCCTCAATTATTTAGCGTTCTTGTGCCTGCCTGTGCAGTGAAAATAGATTAACCGATACAATGTGTCGAAGGGCTGGCAAGTAGAGATCTAGATGGTAAGGAGACAGGAGAGCCAAAGGGGTGTACAGGCTATGTCCTTGTAACCAGACAGATGCAATGTGCAAGCTAACCCCTTTCTGCCACTGTTCTCCCCACCACCACCTCCTCCTGGTAAAGTGCTTTCAAGTGTCAGAGTCCTAAAACACGAAACTTTTGACATGATACTAGGATACTGAAAATACGTGCCTAAGTTTAGGTTATTAAATATGTGGAAACTTGCTTTGCCATTTGACTTTCAGGACTGTTAAAGTTTGTAGGACCTTCTGTTGAAATGGGAGGAGAGCTGGTCCTCTCTCCTCTTCCTCATTCATTACCATACAGTTGTACAGCAGCACCTGTTCCCAAACAAATGGATGAGGGAAGTGGAGTATATCCTACAAGTGTACAAATGTATTTAAACTGTTGTATTTGTTTTACATTGGAATAAGGGCTCATCTGTATTAAAACACTTTACAATAAAAGTAAATTGTAACATTAAGTCAAACAGGTCTGAGCCACTGGTAAACTAACAAGTATTTCAATGCTGGCAGTTCACCTTAATACAATGAAAACTATTTTTAAAACTGGCATAACTGGAGCAACAGTGTTTTCCTAGTGTAGGTCGGGTCAGGACTGAGGAAGGAATGAAGAAAGTTAAAAAATATGCTGTCATTACTATTAGCTTTTCTTATTAAATGAGATGATGTGATAAGTCAGAGAGTTGATGAGTAAAAATCTATGTGGTAACCAAGAATGGAGAGCCAAAGAGGCATGCAGGCTAGAATTCATTGACAAATATGTGCACTTATGCAAATAGGATGATAATGTTTATCTTGCCTTTGTATAAATTGAGGCTAAGATGCTTACCTTTCTCAAGGTTGTCTATTTAGCATTTATGTTGGTGCAAGATTCTGCTTTTAACTGTTTGATATGAAGTAGATGACAAGTACGGTATGAATCACCGGAGACTAGCTTTTATGTATAATTCTGACTTCGAAAGGACTGATAATATGTGAAGTTAGGTGTGTTTTGGGCATTTTGAATCAGGATGCAGATGGACAAGACCTAATACTATAACACTATTGGAAAATTGTTACTGACTTGTGCACCTGTGTACATAGCGGCGAGCGTGGGGAGTTCTCTATTTTTTTGATCCTACTCTGTCTGAAAGCTGTTTGGGGAAAAAAAAAAAACCTGCATCTTTTGTTTGCACAGATTGATAGAGAATTTATTTGCCATTCTTAGAATAAGTGTGTTGAGCAATGTTCTGTTCAACATTTTTAGCAATGATCTGGATGCAGGAGTTGAATACATCCTTAGCAAGTTTGCTGACAGTACTAAACTGGGAGGTGCTGTTGACTTTCTGGAAGGACAAGAAGTCTTGCAGAGGGATCTAGATAGATTGGAGCACTGGAAATCAGCAACAGCATGAAATTCAACTAAGGTAAGTGCTGGGTGCTGCACCAGGAATGGAGTAATGCTGGTCACAAGTACAGATTGGGAGACGAGTCGCTGGAGAGCAGCTCTGCAGAAAGGGATCTGGGGGTGCTGGTTGACAGCAGGCTCAACATGAGTCAGCAGTGTGCCCTGGCAGCCAAGAGGGCAAACTGCATTTTGGGATACATTAAACACATTAAGCATACATATGTTACATTAAGCATAGCCAGCTGGTCAAAAGAAGTGATTCTCCCACTATATTTAGCATTGGTGTGGCCTCACCTTGAATATTGTCTACAGTTCTGGGGTCCACAAAATAAAAAGAATGTTAAGATACTTGAATGCCTCCAGAGGAGGGCACAAGACTGGTAAAAGGGCTGGAAGGCATGTCCTGTGAAGAGAGGCTGAGGACAGTTGGGTTGTGTGGTCTGGAGAAAAGAAGGCTCAGAGGTGACATCATCACTCTAAAACTTTCTGAGGAGGGGAAGTGGAGAGGGAGGTGCTGGTCTCTGCTCCCTGGTAACAGATGACAGGACGCGTGGGAACAGCACAAAGCTGCGCCAGGAGAGGTTCGGAGTGGACATTAGGAGAAGTTTCTTTACCTTGAGGGTGGTCAAACACTGGAACAGGCTTCCTAGGGAGGTGGTTGATGTCCCAGTGCTGTCAGTGTTCAAAAGGCATTTGGATAATGCTCTCATTAATACAGTTTAACTTTTGGTTAGCCCTGAAGTGGTCAGGCAGTTGGACTCGGTGAACTTTGTAGGTCCCTGTCAAATGAACTATTCTGTTCTATAGTTTGCAACTTAAATTGCACATGCATTTGAACATGGAGTGCATGATTGTGTTTACATGTCTATTTTCAAAAATGTTGTGCTACATTAATTTTAATTCCTGCATTTTTTATTTTATGGATGGCAAAAAGTAAAAATCATATCTAATCATTATTGTGAGTGTATGTAAGATTGCTGAATTGGAACTATTGGTGCTTAGTTGCTTATGCCTCTTCAGTAGCAGAAACTCTTCAGTAAAAGAAAAAGGGTTATCTGGTTTAGAACTTAAGACAGCATAGCAGTGTGTTGATGTCACTCTTGTTGCTAAATAGAATGGAGGCAGTAATAATAATCCACGTACCTCCATTTTCACGAACTGAGTGGGTCTTACATCATACCTTCAAAGTTAACAAATGGAGCTGTTTTTGATTGAGGCAGGAGAACATCTCAGTCTCATTAATGTAAGAAAGATGTAGGAATGCCTAGAATAATTTGAAATAGTCCTGAAAAATAAAGCATATGTTGTAAGTCCATTAGAAAAAGCTGTTTCTTGCAGACAGATAGGTGTACTAAGAAGATTTGTTGATCTCAGCCATGGTTGGGTCTTCATAGCACATCTGTTTCCTCAGATAAACTCCTATTTTTTAAATAGCAAGAGCAGCATCAGACAAATGCCTTTGATACTGAAGGGTGTAATTTGTGGTGAGACAACATATTTCCTTAAATTATGTGACTATAGTTTGTGGAGGGGATAGGAGCGTAAACATTCTGGGTGTACAAGCTGTTCTTTGTGCTTTTTCTAAGATTGTTTGTGTTTTCCATCCATATCTCATGGTCTCAGAAAATAGATTGTTTCTCCCATTAAACTGGCTTGCTCTCAGGGTTCTCCTCTGCATCGCTTGATGAGTATGCCCAGTCTCACTGCATGTGGGAGTCTCTTTACCCTTAGTAGGGTTAGGGCTTAGCTATTTGGGCTAGAATGGGTCCACCTCCCAAGGCATGCATACATGTCACTTTCTTTTTCACCTGTATTGCCACGGGTCTCTGTGACCATGGAGTTGCACTGGAGGTTGGCGGTGATAATGCAGTAACTCTTCTCAAGACTTGATGATGAGTTTTGAAACTGCGCCAGTTTCCTTGCAGAATGCAACAGTGCTATCTCATTATTTTATGTATACTGCTGCTGGCTACTGTCTGTATGCTTATCATTGTGTCTATCATGCAATGACAGAAGTCCGACACAAATACTACTCCCTGTCATTCTGTGGCCTGCAAAGCTGATATAACATGAAATGTTCCCAGTACTTTAGGGTGCCTCCTAAAGCCAGCTATTTTATGGCTTGTCATTGTGGAAGTGCTTAAAAAAAAAATCAAATAATCATACTGGGATTGTTTAGATTAGAAGGTAGGTTTTTTTTGTTTGTTTTTGTTTTGTTTTTGAGAATCTGGAATAGAGGATATATTTGTGTGGTAGAGAATGTAATTGTGTAGACTTCACACCAGCTGTGAAGAGTTTTGTATTTGCAAGTACAGGTAAAATGTAAGTTTATATATCAGCTGGTCTTGTTCAGCACCCGCTCTCTCATGGAGATCGTAGTCTTTATGGTGAACCTTTCTTTGGGCTAGTCAGCCTCCAGAATTTTGCTAGCAGCAGTGTTGCATGCAGCTGATCATGTGGAGGACAATCACCTATTCCATGTTGAAGAAAAACAAAATTATATGTTAGAACCCAAACTTTCTCTGCACCTCACTTTGTCTTTTGTTTTGTTGTGACTCGCTAGTTGGGAAATGTTACTGCAGTATTTGTTATTGGAGTGTAGTCTGATCTGGTCTTAATTCTGCCACCATATTTTGGACATTACTTTCCAGGCTCTTTACCTGGGCTACCAGGCATGTAGACATATAAATTAATATATATATTACACTTTTATATTTCTAAATTAAATACTTTGAAGTCATGCCCTCCTTAACCTTGGTAACCTGTACCCTTGTTACATTAGTGCACTCGTGTGTTGTATACCTGTATCTATTTCTTAGTTATATAATGTTTATTTTTGAATACTCTATTTTATTTTTGAAGCTTTTTATTAGCAACTGACTTTATTATATCTGCAGCATTAATATGCTCAGATCTCAGCATGCTTTTCCTGATGGAGTTCGACTTTCACTCAGATCAAGTATAAAGTATAGGATTTAGTTTGTGTTTATGCAGATACTTGTAAAATGCCTTTGTAATTCTCTGGGTTTATTCTGCAGGTAATTCACGAGATGGAATTTTTCTCTAGTTTCATGCATTTTGAGGTTAGCTTTGCCTAAGGCAGAAAGTAGTTCAATTTTATAGACCTCAGCTTGCTTTTTCTCCCTTTTTCTCGCTTTTCTGGCGCTGTCACATGATGGATGAAAGTCTCTGAAAATTACCCAGGCAGAGCTGATTCCTTTCAAAGCACAGTAGGCCAGTGATGCAGTGATGCTCTTTGTGGTGACTTTATAATTTGTGTTATGTCTGAAATCTAGACAACCCCATAAAACAATGTCCTGACTGCTGGGCTTTCCCAAGACTTGACAAGATGACAAGATTTATTGTGGTAGTGACTGTTGCTGGTTTTTTTTTGCTTTGTTTTTTTTTACCTGCATCTCCAGATGTTATATTACATGTATTTCTTCACTTAATCAAAGACTGAACTTAGAATTTCAGAGCTCAGCAACAGCAAAATTGCTCTTGACTGCCATCTCCCTAAAATTCTGCCACCAGTACTGACAGTGGCAAATGTTCATTGACCAAAATTGCTTTTACAGTGGTTTCCAAGGCAACTAGCACACCTAGCCACAAAATGAGTTGTATAGAACAAAAAGCACACCTAGCCAAAAAAAATGAATTGTGTAGAACAAAAGTAGCACACACAGAAAATGCTAGCACTACTGTGATTGCCTCATTTTTCTGTAAAAGGCAAAATATCATACAACATACACAATGCCTTAAAATATATTGCAAATGAGGTATTCCATTTGTTCCAAGAAGCATCAGCCAAGTTTCGTATGGATCTCGGAATGCAAAAACTTTAAAAATTGTATTTTTAAAAAGGTTTTATCTGGGCTTTCCATATTCCCTCCGAGATCTGTGAAGAGTCAAAGAATTGCTTTAACCATGTATGAAATTAAACTTAAGAATTTTTAATTCTCTGTGGAAGGGAGAAAAAAATCTCATCTCCCTATTTTCACCTGTATAGATGCTAATCTTGAAATGTTTTTCTTTTGTGTTACCCAGACTTAATAAATGTGGAAAGATCTGTTAGGCAGGTTTATGTGTTTCCTTCTTAAAGAAAAGATGAAAACTCATCAGTAGTAGCTTCATTTTTTTTTTCTTTACTGCAAACCATACTGAAGTAAAGTTTGTTTTTTATACTTCCCTTCAGATGATGGAAACATGGTGCATGTACAAACCAATATAAAACATACAGGATTCTTCCTTATAAATGTTGCTTGTAAGAGTAGGGTGAAAAGAGACTGTCCAAATACAGTTTGAATGAGTATGTCAAATATTGCTACAAAACAACAAAAAGTAAAAGTTACCTGTGTGTCACACATCTGTTACAGTTACGTTCAAGATTTTCACTATTCTGGGCCATCTTCTCTATGTTGCAGACTGTGGTGGTTTTACCCAGCTGAGCAGCGGAACTCCGCTACAACTGCTCTCTCGCCCCCGCTCCTCAAAGGAACAGGGGGAGAAAATACAATGGAAAAGGGCTCAGGGGTTGAAATAAGGACAAGAAGGTTACTCACCAATTACTGTCACGGGCAAAACAGACTCAAAATAGGAAGATTGATATAATTTATTAATATCACTAGCAGACTAGAACAGTGAGAAACTAAAAACACCTTCCACCCATCCACCCTCTTCTACCTCCTCCCCCCGAGCAGCGCAGGGGAACGGGGAATGGGGGCTGCGGTCAGTCCGTATCACTTCATCTCTGCTGCTCCTTCATGGTCACTCTCTCTTCCCCTGCTCCAGCGTGGGGTCCCTCCCATGGGATGCCGTCCTTCCCGAATGGATCCTGTGTGGGCTTCCCACAGGCTGCAGCTCTTCAAGAGCTGCTCCAATATGGGTCCGTACCACTGGGTCCATCCTTCAGGAGCAAACTGCTCCAGCACGGGTCCCCCATGGGTGGCAGCTCCCACCAGATCCACCTGCTCCTGCATGGGCTCCTCTCCACGTGATGCAGGTCCGGCCCAGAGTCTGCTCCTGTGGGGTCTCTCCGTGGGCCGCAGCCTCCTTCAGGCCAGATCCACCTGCTCCACCATGGGCTGCTCCACGGGCTGCAGCGTGGAAATCTGCTCCACTGTGGTACTCCATGGGCTGCAGGGGAACAGCCTGCNCAAACAACATCACTCATTGGCTCAGATCTGGCCAGCGGCGGGTCCCTTTTGGAGCCGGCTGGAGCTGGCTTTTATCTGACATGGGGCAGCTTCTGGAATCTTCTCACAGAAGCCACCCCTGTGGCCCCCCTGCTACCAAACCTTTACCACATAAACCCAATACATAGACTAAGGAGCTGTCAGAGTTGCTATGTGCTACAACTGCTGTGCAGCACCGTGGCTATATTGCATTAGAAGGTTAACTCACAGGTCCAATAGTAGCAGCAGCATGTCTAGAAAAAAAAAAGTATTGTGTATGAAGTCCTCATATGTATCATATGTGATTGCTTATGATCAAAAGCTGCTTCTATATGTTCATACTTCCTGACCTAAGAAAAGGTGGTTTTGTTGTGTTTTTTTTTTTTCTTTTGTTTTTTGGTCTCCATTTAAGATTGTTTAATCTGTTTTGATGTATAGGCTGGATGGGCAGACAGTAAGGTTGACCAAAATTGGCTGAATGGCTGGGCCCGGAGGGTATTGGTCAGTGGCACAAAGTCTAGTTGGAGACGAGTGATGAGTGGAGTACCCTGGGGGTCAGTACAGGGTCCAGCCGTGTTTAACATCTTCATTAATGATCTGGATGATGGGATATAGGGCACCCTCAGTAGGTTTGCTGATGACCCAAATCTGGGGGGAGTGACAGATACACTACAGGGTCGTGCTGCCATCCAGAGGGACCTCAACAGGCTGGAGAAATGGGCTGACAAAAAACTCATGAAGTTCAACAAGGAGAAGCAAAAAGTCCTGCACCTGGGGAGCAACAACCCCAGGCACCAGGACATGCCAGGGGCACACAGCTGGAAAGCAGCTCTGCAGAAAAGGACCTGGGTTCCTGGTGGACGCTAAGTTGAACATGGGGCAGCAATGTGCTCTTGCTGCTACGAAGGCTAACAGTATTTTTGGTTGCGTTGAGCAAAGTATCGCCAGCACATCAAGAGAGGTGGTCCTTCCCCTCGACTCCACACTGGTGAGGAGGTGAGGCCACACCTGGAATGCTGTGTCCAGTTCTGGGCTCCCAAGTGCAAGAGAGACATGGGCATGCTGGAGAGAGTCCAACAAAGGGCTGCAAAATTGAATAAGGAGCATCTCTGCAATGAGGACAGGCTGAGAGAGTTGGGACTGCTCAGCCTAGAGAAGAGAAGGCTCAAGGGGGGATCTTATTAATGACTACAAATACCTGAAGGGAGGGTGCAATGAGTACATGACCAGGCTCTTTTCAGAGGTGCCCAGAGCCAGGACAAGAGGCAGTGGGCACAAACTGGTACACGAGAGGTTCCATCTGAGCACCAGGAAGCACTTCTTTATTGTGAGGGTGACAGAGTGCTGGAACACGTTGCCCAGAGAGGTTGCGGAGCCTCCCTCCTTGGAGATATTCAGAAGTCATCTGAACATGGTCCTGGGCAACCTCCTTTAGGTGTCCCTGTTTGAACAGGTGGGTTGGACCAGATAACCTGTAGAGGTCCCTTCCAACCTCAACCAGTCTGTGATTCTGTGATCTTTATCTAATTGATAAGGCTCTGAAAATTCTTGGTGTCACAAATGTGAAAAGGTGGTTAGAGACGTACTGCTGTGAGCCTTGAAAATTCCATCTTCAGGGCATGCTTTGTGTTAGGTAGTAGCCTGAAGTAGCCATACCCATTGGAACTGTCTCCTGTTGTGGCTTATTTGTAATTTACACAACTCTAAGTTTTTAGTACTGTTTCTGTTCTTTTTGTCTATTTCCTGTCCTGCTGTGGGAAAAAAGGAGTTGTTTTCAATTACAGTGTAAGCTTTTTGGACAACAGGCTTTGACACATACTTTCTTAATCTCAGGGATGGTAAGGCTCCTAAATATTTATGTTTACAAAAAGTGCATCATAAGTAAGATCAAATTGTAGTTGGTTTGATGACAACGGAGATCATCTTAAATCAGGACCCAGGCCCAATTTCTTGTATTCCAGACTTTTCCCCTTTCTACTGTGCATATTCCTGATATGTGGATGTACTGTTTTCCTGGAAGGTATTTCACCCTGAACCTTGGAAAAGTTAAGATTAGTTAACTGCCCCCAGTCAAACCGTAAGTTCATTGTGCAGGCAACCAAAAGCTGGAAGCTTAAATCATCGTATTGGTGTTTAGGTAATAATACTTGCGACTGAGTGATTGTTTTGGAGCTTTTAAAATCACATCTAATGTGGATTAACCTCAGTTCCTGTAGGCAGCTTGCATTACTGCTGCTGTGGCATGTATGTATGCCATAGGTGTCAGAACTGTGGCTTCGCTGCCTTCAGGGGCCAAACCAGCTGTATATGGTCATCTTTTCTTGGAAAGTAGTATAGATGTGTTTGTGCAACAAGGTGTCTGCCTGAAAGGCAACTGAGCAAGAAAGTACAGGTTATACCTTAGTGCAAATAGCACTAAGCAATAGTGTCATCTGAAGGTTTTATTTGCATAGAGTTAGAAAGGCAGCTCTGTTGTTGCAACAGCTAACATTCCTGCTTCAGTGTGTGGGTCATTTAAAATGACTACTCGTGTCATGTTCTTATCCTTCCTGCATTATTTACACACTGAAAGCAAACATTAGAATTATTTTGGTGAGTATTAAAGTTTTATTAGATATGTTTTGTTTGTATTGCTCTTCCTTTTTTGAAGACATGGAGTCCAAATGAACAGAACTCAGAAATATGAATCATGTTTAGTAAATTCTAAGTACCTAAAAATACAAATCTGAATGGAAAGCTGTCTAAAAATCAAGATATTTCAGGGTTCCGGTGTCACAGTGTTTCCTACAGGCAAGAACCAAGTATGAGGGTGTTTATTTAAAATTTAAGTATTTCTTCTGTTTATTGATGTAGTGTTACAACTTATGGTACTTATCATTCTGAGAAGATTTATTCCCTTATTGCTGGTTGGTGGGTTGTTACCATTTAATTTTAATGAAAAAAAACTTTATTTTCATTTAGGCTGACATAGGGGTGAACTGTAAGTTTGGAATGAGATGGAGTGACTTAGTTGCTAGCCTACCCACTTGTTAGACTGAGTAATCAAGGTTTGTATTTCCGTCTAAATCTTTATTTAGCTTGTATTTGTAACATGTACAACTAAGCCTCCCATTACAAATATGGGAGTCTTAGTGTTTATAGTTAGAGGAAGTGTTTGCCATCTGTTTTGAGCTCATGAAGCACATGCTGATGTGCTTAGGAGGACATGATGGTATAAGATTATAAGCGAAAATGCATGTAGATTTTGAACATGGCATTTGAGGCTTCCTTTTGCTTGCCTGACAGTTTTATCTTTGTTAATGTTTTGGGAGGGGGAAACCTATGAAATGCTGTTCCTTCCTTATGCTTTTGAATTAAAATAATTGTTTAATTTCTGTGTGTAGGCTCAAGAAAGGCTCTCTGAAAAAACAATAGCAACATACTAAGCAGAGTTTATTGAGCGTAGTGCTATTGCCCTGTTTAAGGCATTAGGTTTACTGCAGGTTTTTCTTCCCTTAGATTAAGCACAGATGTCAAATGCAGTTATAAGCCACTTTGGAACTCTAAGTTGATCACATCATGACTAGATATTTAATTTAATTACAGTTTTTGCTTCCAGTCAAGACACAGACATTTCTTTTCCTTTGGCAGTAGTATGAAAGCTAGACTGCAATGGCTGCTAGAGTGTGCACATTGTAAGGAGTGTTCCCTGCAGAAATGAGCTTACGCACTGTGAACCTTGTTCAGCAGGAATGATATTTGTTAATGGCAGCATATAGTGTTGCAGCAGATCTAAGGCTGGTTGGCTGGGTATACTGACGAGGTATTTCTGTTCCAGCTCTGTCTCTGAAGATCTGGGTTGCAGACGTGGAGAGTTTAGCAGAAAGCACTATGGATCTGTGGAGCTTGTAAGTTTACTTTGCCCATCCTTTAATTTAAACAGCTTATAATGCAGAGCTCAAATCCTTTTCATTTCCAGGTAAAAATTTGGATCTACTTTGGAAAATGTGCTTTCTAAGCTGGACTTGAAAATTGTAGGGTAATAAAAGAGGCTTCAGATTAGCTACATTAGACCTGTGCTAGGAAATCTTTTTACAACCGTATTTATGAATCTTTCATCTTATGGGACAGAATGTATTATATAAATACCCTGTTTACACTCAGATAATTAGGAAAGATGGAAATGGAGCCTTTTTTCCTTCTATAAGCTGAAGATTGTGAAATATTAGGGTTATATTTGATGAAGCATTTGTGATGATCTGGGTTAAAAACTGTGTCCATGCTCATGTTTACATAAGTATGTGTATATGTGATTTGTGTGTATTTGCCTCTCAGTAGTGGGAAAGGGTATAAAATTAAAAGAACTAGGCAAAATAAGAATATTGAAAAATCTGTTGCCTAAAATCTGCCAGTTATTCTGAATTTTCTCCAAATTCCAAGATTAACTCAGCACTCCATTTTTTCTCATACAGAAATTCTTTCTCCACAGCAAAAATAGCAGTATGTCAGCAGTTAAAATAACATCACTCTATATACAAAGCCATAATGAAATGTGCATACACTTATCATAGGAAAACTGAAGTGGGGTGAGGTACAGAAACTGAACTCCAGCTCTGTTACCAAAGGAAGAAATCACTAATGTTCTGTTAGCTGTGGTTGTAATTTCAAGATCTTGGCTTGTGTATTTATAAATATAAATGCTTTGAGTGTAAATTGGTGGCTTTATTTCTGGAAGTTGCATTGCAAGAACACCAGGTATCTATCTTTACTTTCTGTACATTTCATGTATTAGATGTGGTATTTTAATCAAAAAGGCAAGTGAACTGCTTTGTGCTAAGAGGCACTTTCATTCCTAGTACCTAGATTCTTTTCCTGGAGAAGAGAAATATATTGATAATTATGTATTCGCAGTAAGCTCATACAAGTAGTCTTGTCTTTTGATTGGTTTTCTTAAATTTCTGCTAGTATTTTGTGAACACGTGTGGTGGTTTAACAACTGATGGGCAGATAAGCTCCACCATGCCACCTTCTCACTCCACCTCCTCAGAAGGACAGGGGAAGAAAATACTGTGAAGAAAGAAAAGCTCTTGGTTTGAGACAGGGAGATCACTCGCCAGTTACTGTCACGGGGAAAACAGACTGAGTGCAAGGGAGATTAATGTAATTTATTACCTATTGATAAGACTAGAGCAGTGAGAACTAAAAGCAAGCAAAAAACACCTTATTCACCATTCAGCCTCTTCTGTCTCCTCCCCACAAGTGGCGCAGGGGAATGGGGTTTGTGGTCAGTCCATCATGCTTCATCTCTGCCAGTCCTCTATGGTCACTCTCTACCCCTGCTCCATTGTGGGGTCCCTCCCACAGGATGCAGTCCTTCTGAACTGATCCTGTATGGGCTTCCCACAAACTGCAGTTCTTCAAGAACTGCTCCAATATGGGTCCATACCTCAGGGTGCAGTCCTCCAGCATGGGTCTCTGACGGGCGGCAGCTAGTGTCAGATCCACCTGCTCCACCGTGGGCTTCTCCATGGGCTGCAGCATGGAGGTGTGCTCTACCGTGATACACCACAGGCTGCAGGGGGACAAACTACTCCACCATGGTCCTCTCCATGGGCTGCAGGAGAACTTCTGCCCCGGCACCTGGAGCACCTCCTGCCCTCCTCTTTCACCAGCCTTGGTGGCTGCAGAATTCTTTCTCAGTTGCTCACTCCTCTCTCCCAGCCACTTGTTGCACAGCAATTTTTCCCTTTCTCCAACATGCTCTCCCAGAGGCGCAACCAGCGTTGCTCACTGGCTTAGCTCTGGCCAGCGGCAGGTCCCTTTTGGAGCTGGCTGGAACAGGCTCTTCTCTAGCATGGGGCAACTTCTGGAATCTTTTCACAGAGGCCAAACCCTGCTACCAAAAACTTGCCACGTAAGCCTAATGCTCTCTTTATCTTACGAAATACAACTGTGTAAGGGTATTTTTTGCCCTTTTAAGTTTCTGAATATTTAATTGAAACTTTATTACTTAGTATTTTCCACAGCAGCATCCCAATTGCTCAATTATTTCCACCTTTTATTTATTACAACACAATTATTTTGTCTTTGCCCTAAACAGTTTCTCCTATGTCCTTCATACTGGCCTAATATGACCAAATGTCCATATAATTTCCCTTAGAGTTCACACAAAGGACCAGGATCTGTTGGAGTTCTTGCTTTGTTAGCTTATTCCTGACATAGCCTCAGATCTCTTCAAAGCAAGGGGCAAAGAGAACTACAGAATGTTCTGATAACTCTTCCACCAAGTAAAGGGAGAAAGTACTATCCTGTAATAACATGGATTGCTAAAGGGAAGTAAGAAATGGTATACTATTGCATTATTACTGTTCTGATCCCATTTCTTAAGTTTGGTATGATATGTGACAGTCTCTTACAGTTTTGAGAACAGTAACATACAATGTTATTGCTAGCTGATGTTTGAGGAAAAAACACATTCTCTTCCTATTCTCCGCCTCTTCTCTTCTATGGATCCCAAGCCTTGTTGCTGAACACAGCAGAAATGTCACGTTATCTTTATGTGTTGTTAACTTTTCAGGGGCTTTTTAACAACAAACAGAGTCTCAGTGTTCTGGGAATTGCTGGATTCCCATATAAAAAGACCAGGCAGCCTTTCCCAGAATATTTATGAAACTCTCGAAGTCTTCAACTGGAAACAACCCATATTTTCTAATGTGAATGCTGGAAGCAGACAGGGGTATTTCCTGTGCCTTACGCTGTTCAGTGTCATTACTGACTATTATGTTTGGAGATTATTACTGCTCTCTGTCTTCTGAAAGCTTCAATAAATAAAACGCAATAAAAGACTGCCAGTCCCAGCAACACTACCAACAAGTAGGGTTTTTAGACATAGTAAAGCTGAGAGGACTAGAATCAACATGCGTGTAAGACCCATTGTTTTGAAAGGAGCAAGCTTCAAGATCAGTTTCTGGAAGGCGGACATGTTCCTCTGTAGGCATTCTGCGTGTTGGTGCAGCCAAAATCTGAGACAGAAGAATTTCTGATTACTGGATCTACCAGAAGAGCGTACAGCTTTCCCATTCATGCATTCTTAGAGTTATAATCGGGTCATTCCAAACTGTAGTCAAATTGGTAATAACTGTGCTCATTCTGTCCCTATGGGTGGTGACACCTGGGAGAAGGAAAAACCAAGTAAGATTTTGTTGCTGATCATATGGATATTTTTGGAACTAGAACCTTTATCTTAAACTCTCTCATAGCTTATATCTAGTGATGCTGATGGAGCCATTCAAAGAGCTGGACGATTCCGTGTGGAAAACGGCTCCTCTGATGAGGTAAGTGGCTAATCATACAGAAAGCTGAAAAAACAGTTCAGCTTCAGTTACTTTTCACAACTGAAAGATGTATTTACAGTCAGTTACTAGGGGAGTGAAAAGTGCTTAATAACATGAGAACGTAAGAATCCAAGAGGAGGGAGATGGTAGGCTTTTACCCACAAGTCTAACTTAGATTTTCTTTCAAGAGTACACAGTCTTGACAATTGAATTTTTAAGGAAAGAGCTGATACTTCCTTTAGTTTTGGTAGTATTTTGCTCAGCTGATAAAGTTAGAAGCAAAATACCCATCTAATCCTCTGAATAACACTTTGCAGTCACTAGCTCATCATGTTACATTGGTGTCCTGGTGATACTACTGTGTTCAAGTTGATCTTTGTGCTTTTGAGTTTGTTCCTTGGTGTGATGAGGTTATAGCTTCTTTTTTTTTTCCCCCTCAGATGTATTTAGGCAGCTATGCTTATCTTTTAAGTAAGAGATGAAGAAGCTGAGTGGTGCCTGAAAGAGTCATTCCCTCCAGATTCCTGTGCTGTTAAACTCACGGTATTCGCCCGTAACCACTCCAGAGACACTTAGATTTCTCCTTAAATGGGGGGGGGAGGGGGGGAGAAGTTATCTTCCTTTATAAAACATTTTCAGCTGTAAATATCACCTTAATATTTGAAGAAAGAAAACTTCATAGTCTTGAAATATATGTAAGGTCTTGGTAACCTTGTATTGAATTAATATTAATCATAAACTATTACAGATCATCTGTTTGCATGAGCACTGGGTGCGGCATTAAGGCAAACTATTCTGCATTGATTCCTTCTGAGGTCGTGTTCTGTACACTGTCTTTTCAGTTCAGTTTCATGCAGTTCAAAAGCTGATTATTTTGTATCACAGAGATATTCTCTGGGTGATTGATGAGTGCCACATAGGGAATGGACAGGGAGAATGGCTTTTTCCTTGCAAATGCTTTTAGTGGAAAAGGAGTGAGGCATGCTTGAGAATTTGCTTTAACCAGTCAGTCCAGAAACAATACTGAAGAACTTCCACAGCACGATCTGCTTTAGTGAGGAGTCCTTGAGGAGTATTTTGGGAAGAACTGAGAAAATGAGACTTGTGGGACAGAAATCTGTTCATTTATTCAGTCATTTTTAAGTTTTAAAAATACAGGTCCTTAAACTGCACATTAAAATATCTGCTTTTCAGTGGAATACTACGCTATTACCTGTAATGGTGGTACAAAGGNAAAAAAAAAAATTCAGCTGCACAACTGACTTCAGAATAGTTCTTTGCTTTAAAAAAAAAAAAGAAAGTATGCAACTAAAATTCTTCTGGTGAATTGACCATGCTTGTTTTTTCCTCTGTTATGTTCTCAGTTTTTCTGTTCAGCACTTGATCAAACAGTCTCCCAATTCTATTTCAGAATACAGACTACACTCCAGGTACATGGCACAGAACGGACGTGCATTTGGAAAATCCAGAGTATTATACAAGATGGTATTTCAAATATTTTTTAGGAAAAGGTATTAATATTTCTGTGAATGTATTGAAGTTTTGTTCAATGCAAAAGCAATGTAGCTGTGAATTGCAGTTATTTAAATAAGGAAAAAGAATGGAATTAACTTAATGCATTTTCTGTCCTGTACTGAAAGCAAGTTCTTGTTTCATATATTTTTAACTTGAAGACAGAAGGTGATGTTCTGTAAGCAGCGGAACCCCTGCTATCAAACAGGGAGGTTTTGAAACTCCTCTTGGCCTTAGTCTCTACCTATCTGTTGTCTTTTATACATATCTGTAGATAAATACATAGTTTTTTAGGTAGCAAAGTGTATATTTTTACATATGTGTACACGTGGATGTGTTTTCTTTACAATGGATAACACTTATTTTTCCCTAACAGTTCATCAAAATTATATAGGTACAGATGCAGAGAAGAACCCTTTCTTTCTGTCTGTTGTACTCTCTGACCAAAATAATCAGCGTGTTCCTCAATACCATTCAATTCTTTGGAGAAAAACAGTAAGAAACAAATACTTAATTGCTGCTCTGCCTTTTTTGTTAGTTTGTTTGCTTGTTTGCTTTGGTTGCATTTATCACAGACTTTTTTGCTTTCTTCAGTATTTCAGTATTTAATATATATAGTTTTCATTTTATATGAGAACATATAATTCTACACTATTAGATAAAACTAAGCTAGCTTAGTAGATAACATTATACTACACTTTCTGACAGAAATCTATGATGCCAGATATTTCTAATTGTTCTTACATGCAGCTCTGTGTTATTTTTAGAAATGTTGCCTAAATTGTTCTTGATTTATGTCCTGTGATGAGTTTAAGCAGTGACTTTATACTGCTGATATTTTTACACAACGTTAAGAAAATAGCCAAATGTGATGCTGGTTTCACTAATATCTTTTCAGGATTTTCTTTTCATTTAGATCTCCATAATGACCTTTATCTAAGCAATTGATTTAATACTCTTTAGTACATGTGCATGATTCACGTTTTTTTTTTTTTTTAGAAGAGAAATAGTTTGTAACGTCTGCTAGTTTCAGCAGTCCTCCTAATGCCCAGTGTTGTACTGTGAGTTTCCTCTTGAAGTTCCTACATGGCAGTGTAGTGAAAACTAAGTAAAAAATAATTTTGCACCATCCATGCCTTTTCACGTTCAATTTTTTTTTTTTTAATTCAGTGGTAAATATGACTGAGTAAAACCGTCATGGTCTTGATCTTTGTTTTTTACTTAATTGTATTTATCAATATTCCTATTGTAATATGTAGAAAATGTCAATATGTCCTGTAATGTCTCCTAGTTTTTCGTTGTTGTTGTTGGTTTTTTTTCCCCTTTATAGGGTACTCAGAAAATATGTCTCCCTTATAGTCCCACAAAAACATTATCAGTGAAATCTATATTAAGGTATGTATTTACAGATAAGTTATCAGTTAAGATAATTGTCTGTATTTCTTTTCCTGTAATTCAGAGCTTGTGTTGCATGATTTTCATGATAGGTTTAAAAAACAGTAAAAACAGGTTTACAAATCTTAATCATTGAGGACAGCACAAAGTGCTTTTAATGCCTGTCCTGGAGTAGACAAAGTGACAACCTGGAATGGAGAAAGATTCTCAGCACATTTCTTTGGCAGAGGGACTGTTTTCAAGTTAATTGGAAAACAGATGTTAAATGGAACTTCAGTGATTGAGAAGAAATATCTTTCTAAGTTAGACAGACCAGGGACAGAAGTAAGGAACAGATTTTGACTAGAGAGGTGGTTATTATGTGGCACTGGCAGGAGGAAGCAAACAGGGAAGAAACCAAGAATTATATCTGCAAGTGATAGTATAGTCTCCATACAAGTCCACATTATGGATGTGTTATACCCACTGTTAATGAAGCCAAGAAAATTCCTTCCACCAGGTCAGTACAGGCATGCTCATATGAGCAATCCCAACACAATTTCTGTTTCTTTCAACTATATATAATCAGCTGAAACATCAGAACCTCTTTCTGCAGAGCATTCATTCAGCTTTTGCCTGCGTTTGTTGTGATCTAGTTATGTGGTGTGTTTTCTCAAAGTCCTCTCTGACAACTTCTTCAAATTCAACCTTCAACTTCTTCTGCAAGGATTGCACTTCCTCTAGAAACACATACTAAGTGCATTCATTTGGTGAACAGGTAGTGTGTATCAGACAAATGAGTAGCCCTCAGGTCCTCAAAACCTTTGACACGTAATAGGTTACGAGCAAATGGCTCTTGCTCAGTTGAAGCCGGTCCACTGGATAACACTGCCAATGCTGATGTAAGAGGAACATTCTGGGAGCAGGGCATGTGTTGTGAAGTCAGTAACACCAGATCTGAATTTTCCCACAGCTGTCCAAGATTTTTGTGAGGTCCCAGTCCAGTGAGTTTACCAGAGAGGCTAGGCAAAGCACTAGGCCTTGCATCTTAACTCTGATCTCCTGGGCTGTGGCTCTGGTTTGGTGTCAAGATGGTGAGTTAAGAACACTTCAGATCTCCTCCACCTCCCTCACTGAGATGAGCTAAGTCCCTTCTGTAAACTCCTGTAGCACTGGTGTGAATGCTGTTCCTAGTTGTCAGCACTGTGTACTCTACCTACATAAGCACATGGTCTTCCATGTCTACCCACCAATCACTGAAATATATCTTCCTAATACCACTTTCTAACCCAGCCTCTCCCTCCTTCTCACCCAGATACATGATTTTAGTCAGACATCCCAGAGTGGAGAAGTTTTGCCTTCTCTTAGCTAGGGTCCTTTTTGCTGAAATGCCCGCATATGTTTCATCCTCCAGTGCTCCAGTTTTTTACAGAAGGAAAATGGAGGCTTGTTTTAGACCATGTTTCCTGCTTCCCCCACGCTCTGTGCCACCTGGGATCAGATGGATGAATGCTGTCTCCTTTTCCCTGCTCAGGCTTGGACTACAATCTCTTCCTTGAGTACTCTTTTGCTTTTAGGGTCCTTGAGCCTTCCTTCAGGGCTGATTGACATTCCTTTGACTCCTCATCCTGTTCACAACCAGTATGAATCTCGATATGGGCGGTCCCAAAGAGTTCTGATTACATTAATAAACCCATTTGTTGTAAATGAATTAGAACATTGTAATCCCTTTCAAAAGGAAATAAAATAAATCTCATCTGCATTGTGATCCAGCATAAGCAACAATGGAAAGATGCGTCAGATTTGACATCCCTGTGAGTTTGTTGCGCTCCAGACAGACTGCATTCTGCACTGTGTGATAAGCTGCACAGTTCTTCAATTTAATGCTAGAGAAAAAATGGACTAAGTGATAGTAAATGTTGAAACATGAGCTAGGAATAAATGTTATATATTGGTTATTTCTGTTTGTTGAGGCAATTGGTCTTGCTTCTCATTTAAATACCTTTTTTTTTTTTTTTTTTCTGTTCTGTTATTGTATCTTTGTTATGTGAATTTTATGTTAAACTCTGTTTTTCATTTCACTTGCTTCATATACCCATCCCTGGAAGTGTTCAAGGCCAGGTTGGATGGGGCTTTAAGCAACCTGGTCTAGTGGAAGGTGACTCTGCCCATGGAAGGAGGGTTGGAACTAGATGGTCTTTAAGGTCCCTTCCAACCCAAACAATTCTATGATTCTATATTATTTTAGCAGAGACAGAAGAAAAGCTTACAAACCAGAACAGGTTATTGAGTTGTCCTAAAATACTCACAATTAGTATATATAAAGCCAAAGTGAAGAATGATGGAATAAAAAGCTGTGCTTTTTAAGTAAATACAGTAAATGTAATCCTGACCTCCATGCAGGGTTTTACTAATTTCAGTTCTTAAAATCTAAAAGACGTTTGGGAGGCCTTGGAGATTAGCATTGTGGAAAAGAAAGGATGATTCTACAAAACATTCTGTGTAAGACAGGCCCTTTGAACAATTCTTTTTGTAAGCAGTTCTAACTGCAACTATTAGTGCTTTAATGTTGAAATGTATGCTTGCCCTTCTATTAAACAGTATTTCATTTGCATTTCAGTGCGATGAGTCTTGAGAAATTTGAGAAGAGCCCAAGGGAAATTTTTCATCCTGAGATACAAAAGGTAAGTGGTGACTTCTTTTATTTGGTTGTTTTTCTTTATTATTTTATGGAAAATAAGTCATTAAGCATAAGTGTTGCTAGTTTGTTTGTTTCAGTAGTGCGATAATAATGAGGAGTAGAGTTTTTTGGTATTAAGAAGTAAACTTTCTTTATCAGTTGAACTGGTCACTTCAAAGCAAAACTTAAATATACAAGGATGTAATCATTTTATTTGTGTTATCTGTAATACCACAATGCTAAACATACTGTTTTATTTGCAGGATTTATTGGTTCTTGAAGAGCAAGAGGTAAATGTAAGCTTACCACTCCTAGCTCATGGACCTGTTCAACAAATATAGCTTTGTATTTGAAATATTTGAACTGACATCTTTGTGAGAGCTTCCAAGTCAATTGCTTATTGCAGTAAAAATGTAGTATTAGTTTTCAACATATGAAATGAAAAAACCTTTCAAGCACCAGTATAAAAAATATATCATAAAATTCATAATCTGTGATCAAAGGTAGATCATTAGGTGTCCCATTATTTGTGCATGTGATGGAGTTGGTACTATTCACATGTACAGGATATATATAAAGGTACATATTTGAAAATCCTTAGAGAAAACATTACTGTAGGTCTTTTGATTGCCTGTTTAGTTTATAATCTTTGGTTTTCTTTCTTAGGGATCCGTGAATTTTAAATTTGGAGTCCTTTATGCCAAGGATGGGCAGCTTACAGATGATGAAATGTTCAGCAATGGTGAGTTTTTCACCTTTTCCTTAATTCTTTTATTCATACAATTAAAAAACATAGGATAGTGCCCATATACTGAGCATGTGGAAGACAGATGGCAGATAATGATTATGTTAACATTAGTTTTGTTAGGTTTTCATGTTCGTGTTGCGTGGAAAAAATGCAGCAAAGATTCTTCTATTTCTGTGAAAGGTTGCTATAGGAAACCTACTATTACAGCTTGGAAGATGCTGAAATTTTCTTTGTAGAAATAGGTTGTACAAAGTAAGGTTTAAAAAAAGAAGCAATTGAAGGAGGTGACTCGTGTGACCTGCACAAAGTCACTTGTTTCTAGTTCTTTCGTTCTTAAGGTTTTGCATCATGATTACATTCTTCTGTGCGCTTGAACAGTGTTGTGAAGTTAGCAAAAGAGATCATTGTTTAATGTCACATGATGGTCCCTTTTCTGCCATTCTGCAACGCTGGGCTGCTGTTTCTGTCAGGGTAGAAGGCTTGGATGACATGAGGAGAAACTAATTCAGTTGAAACTCTGGTCCTTATGTCCTGGAAGCAGGACCTGTTCCTGAATTTTGATTAATCTTTGGTAGGTGTTCTATTACTACGTGTGCTTTTCTTTTGTAATGTTTCTCCCTTCCATGTGTAGAAACGGGAAGTGAAAGTTTTCAAAGATTTTTGCATCTGTTGGGCGACACAATTACTTTGAAAGGCTGGACAGGCTACAGAGGAGGACTGGACACGAAAAGTAAGAACTCTTCTGAAGCAAAGAAGCCGGGGCTGCAATAAAAATGTTTTTACCTATTGCATGTACATAACGTGTGTCATAGAAATAATACGATCCCAAAACAGACTTCCTCACATGCATGCTAAATGCTCTGCTTCACCAGGAAACAGTTAAGCAGATTAGCTTAAATCACTGGTATGGAGTACAGTGGAAGAGAAGTATTTATATGACTTGTATTTTAAGGTGAACAGTTTCATTTTATATTGGAAGGGACTGGAGAATAACCTGACGTGTTACTTGCTTCATAATAGTGGGGTGGGCATCATGGCTTGAATACCTATACATGATTTCAGGAGGTTGGTTAAAGGACGTCAGAGGTTTTAGCTGTGGGAATGTGCAGATTAGGTTGCAAACTCAGGTTTAGACATCTATGCAAAAAACAGGCAGTGTGGACATGTTCTAAAATGGATCAGAAAAAGAGATAACTAAAGAAGGTTCGGCAGAAAGACCTGGAACATCTTTAGAAAACTTAAAGGGCATATTCCTGCTAAGAGCGTTGTCTTCCTTTGCAGATGATACAACAGGAACCTGTTCCATCTATACAGTTTACCAAGGGCATGAAATTATGTTCCATGTTTCGACCATGCTACCATATTCAAGAGAGAACAAGCAGCAGGTACGTGGTTCTCTCATTCTCCCTCCTGCACCCCATTCCTTTCCATTTTTGTTTTTCTTTTTAATTTAATCATGAACTCTAAAACTTCGTAAAATAAAATAGGGGATTTTTTTTGCCTGTTAATATTTTAGAAATACAAGTCTTAAGACTTTGGCGAAGAATTTCAAAATTGATTAAGTTAAAAATGATTATTAAGTATTCTGGTATTCAGATGACTTGCAGAGCTTCACTGCTGCAATTGTCATTGCCTTCAAAGAATTTATGAAGGCTGGAAATTAGACTTAAGTGTGAATTGTCAGAATACTCACATGCGTAACATACCAACTCATACTCAAGTAGTACTTAAGGTAGCTTGAAAGAAATTCCCCTTGTGAGCATGTTAATGGCAAGCTTTGTGCATTTGCTGTATAAAGCACTGCTGTTGCCCTCTCATAGATGGACTAGGTGGATTCTTGGGTATTTGTTAAATATGCTGTCATCCATAGCTTGAACCTTTATGAAGGAAAAAAAACCACTTTATAAGCACATGTATTTACCTGTACATCACACATCCATTACGGTTTATCTAAAATTAGTCATAATTTTTTTTATTATCTTAAACAATAATAATATATAACATATTATAATAATATAATTAGATGATATAATTATATTGTCTTTTTTTATTTCCATGTCAGTCTTGTCATGCTTTTGCCTTGGATGACAAGATCACAGCGGAAACCAGAGGACCTTTACTGTTTTTAAAGAATAACACGAGATTGGGGTTTTTCTTCTTTTATTTCAAGTGATGGATTTTCTTTTTTGGAATATTAGGTGTTCCATCCCCTATCATGAATATTAATGCCTGGAAATTCTGAGAGCTTTGCTAACTTTAAAAAAAAAAAAAAAAAAAAAAAAAAAAAAACTAGCCTTTTTACAGGCCCCNTGCACTTTTAGCAGCTGCCTTGTATGTGCAACATGACATTGCTAAGTTTACTTACTTATAGTTAAGTAATTTATATCAGCTTCAATCATATTTATGATACTTTTTTTAAGACTGGCATTGCCTAAGCTACATGCAGTTTAGGAGTATTGTTTCAGGGTTCTCTCACAGAATTGTTAAGGCGTTGATCTCCTTTAAGTCATTGTGTCTCTTTCCTTTTCCCCCTTTTCTTCCCTT
>VXAL01010444.1:0-11123 GCA_013399475.1 Chauna torquata | reverse complement strand
TCCTCTCCTCTCCTCTCCTCGCAGCCCCGGGCCGGGTTGCAGTTGGCAATAGCTGCCAGCATCGGCTGAGCGGGCAGGACAAGGGGAAAGCACATCCCTGGGGCACCAGCGTGGAGGGGACAGTGGAAAGAAAGCGAGTGCAACGCTGGAGCAAGGGCAGCACTGCCGCAAGCCGTGCGGGAGGCATCGCGGTGCCCGGCTCTCGCAGCCCCGTGCAGCGCGAGGGCTTTTCCTGGCGCGGCCCCAGGCAGGACAATTCCCGGTCGCGCGGCGGAAGGGAGCTGCCGGGCCGCTTCCCCCGAGGAAACGCGCCCGCGCTCTGGGAGCGCTGGGGCTGCGCGGCCGTTCCTGTTGCTTTCCCTCTTCCTCCTCCTTGATTTACAGCGAGCGCGAAGCCCGGTGGGAAGTTTATCCTGGCCTCGGCGCTGTTTAATTACCTGCAGCGAGGGCACTGGGCCCCGTGGAGGAGGAAACCAGCCGCTTCCCCAGTTCAGCGGGGAGGGGGATGCGCGGAGCCTTTTGGGGACGAAGCCGGCGGTGGGGTGACAGCGCGGAGGTAGCTCGGAGCCAAGATGATCCCGAGGGAGGCGGAGGCTGCTGTCTCCCCTCCGGGATGCGCATCGGCCGCGGGCAGGTTGGTAGAGTCAGGGAGCCCCAGGATCCGCTCCTGCCCGGTTGGACTCAGCCCCTCGTCCTGCTGTGCCAGGGCCGGTGGCGTGGGGCCGGTGTCCTCCAGCTGTCGGGCTGCTGCTGGGTGGGACGGGCGGAAGCGCGGAGCATCCCTCTGCGGGGAGAGGCTCACCCCATCCCAGGCGCTGCTCTGGGACCAGTTGAGCAAATTTGCACTGAGTCACTTGCTACAACTCGTTAAAATGAGGTTTGGGGCTTGGGGGCGGTGGGGCTCTCACTGCCCCAGTGTTCCCCTCTGTGCTGGTGCAGCGAGGCTGGGGGGACCGAAACGCCCCAGGCTTGGCCCCAGATGTTTGGGGATAGATGCAGGTGGTCCCTGTGCCCTTCTCCAGGCAGTGCTGAGCCCCAGCTTCCCTTAGGACTGCGTCTGATCTGCTCTTTCCTGGCATTGAGGCCTCTGGGCCTCTCTGACTGCTCACACCATCGCCGAGCCGCTTTCTGAGTTGGCCTTGAGGCACCAGCAGCCTCCGCTGATGCGCCCACGGTGCCACTTGTCCCGTGCCTTCTTCCTGACAGTGCCGAAAATAGGCCGGTGCCAAATGCTCTGCCCGCTGACAGCTGCACAGCCCCACGCGGGCAGGGCCCCCACGTCCCTCACAGCGCAGGGACCCTCTGGGGGTGTGGGCGCAGGGTGGGAGGCACGAGGAGCCCAGGGGACGCGGGGACCCGCACTGGAGTCCTTGGGACAGACATCGCTTGGGCGATGGGTGCTGCCTGCGAGGGATCGACGCAGCTGCGAACGGGCCTGTTCCCAGCACGGGGCTTGTTTTGGCTCAGCCATTTTCCACCAGGCAACATTGTTCCCGCAGCCCCGGTGCCCAGATGCTGCCAGATGTTGCGGCAGGTTGGAGCTGAAGAATTGCAGCTGCCAGCCCCCTCGGCGGTGAGCTCACCCCTGGACCACGGCCCGCGCTGCCATTTCCCTCCCCTCGCCTTCTGTTGGGTTTTGCAGGAACGTCGCGGCCCCTTTTTGCACCTTTTTCCTGCAGGGAAGGGAAATGTTGGTGCTCGCCGCGGTGCCTGCCTCCTTACGCTGAATGCCAGGCTCGCGGGCGGGCGGGCATCCCGCTGGCTCCCCTCCAGCTTGCGCGTGCCTGGCTCCTGGGAAAACCAGGCTCCCGTTTCACCCCCGCCGCTGTGCTTTATCCCACGTTATCATCGGGGAAAAGCAGCCACGTCCCTCCGGGGGCCGCTGAGCAGCCTCGGAGGGTGGGTGGGAGCCAGGGCTGGGGGTCATGGTGCAGGGAGCCCCAGCCCCGCTTAGCCCCAGCAGCGAGGTTGGACTTGGTGCAGAGTGACCAATGGGTGCTGGGAGCCGCCTGCGGTCGCGTGGCTTTGCAAAAGCATCTGTTTTCATTATCCTAGGCAAACTTCTCGCTCCCGTAAAGGCTGAGTGCCCTGCTCCAACAGCCTCCTCCCAGCCTGCTCCCCCGCTGCGGCCGAGCTCTGACTCATGGCTTTGCACCCTCGGAGCTGGCAGCGCGGCCGCCCCAGCCCAGGCTGCGAAGCATTCCTTAAATGTACAAACAATCCCCGGACTCGCCGGCAGCGCGGGGCCGGGAGCGGCCCCAGCCCGGCACAGGCACCCGGAGGGGACCCGGCTGGTGTCGGGGCATGGCCGCAGGGATGTGCCCCGGGCTCGGGGCTGGGGCACCCATGCCAGGGGAGCGGTTTGGGGTTGCCAGGGACTGTCTGGTTTGCGGAGTTTCACAGGACGGGGCCCTGCTGTCGTTTCAGGTTGATGGTCCCCTGGTCGGCGGCATCCTGGGGAGAAGATGGCTCAGCCCGCACACCTGAACCAGAACCTCCCAGGTAAAGGGACTGGAGCTGCACATGGGGACCCGGGGGACGGCCATCACCGGCAGGAGACAGCGGAAGGAGTGTAGGGGGAGCGGCAGGGCTGCCGTCCCATCCTGATGGGTTTCCTCACTCCAGCGCCAACTTGAAAGTAGAGCAGGTGCCCTGCAATACCTGATGGCACCACAGGTTCTGGGGATGGACCATCCACCATGTTCTCATCCAGCAGCATCACCGCAGGGGGCTGCAGGCTGCAAATCCCAGTATAATCCAGTTGGAAAAGCCTTCCTGTCTCCATCAGGTCCCTGCCTAGGCGTCTCTGCTTGTCTTGCAGATCTCGGGGGCCCGTTCTTGTACAGGGACCAGGACGATGGGGAGAAGAGCTCGTATTCGGTGGAAACGCCCTATGGTTTCCTCTTGGACCTGGATTTCCTGAAATACGTTGATGACATCGAAAGCGGCCAAACGCTCAAGAAAGTGCCACTGCCGCGCAGGGCGAAAGGGGCCAGGCAGCAGCCCAGCGCCCTGCGCAGTCCCAGCAGCCACGCCAGCGGCTGGACCTCCACCGAGTCCCTCGCCTCCACGGCCAGCGAGGACGGGAGGACCACGCTGCTGCTGTCCCCGCATGGCCGGGTGCCTCTGGAGCCTCCGAGCAAGCAAACCTCCCACCCCACATCTCCACCGCCAGCGGTGCGGCTGCTCCCACCTCCTGCCCGCAAGTGCCTGACGCGAAACCCGCAGGTGGAGAAGACCTTGCTGGAGACGAGCAGGAGGCTGGAGCAGGAGCAGAGCCATTCGCAGCCGGGTGCCCCGAGCCAGGTGCACCCATGGGTGCCGACGGGCACCGAGGGCCAGCCGGGCTCCGCGCGGATGAGCCCCGGCAGCTCGGGGCGCAGCACGCCGGCCGCGGGGCTCAGTGCCGCCCCGCTGCAGCACGTGCGGGAGCAGATGGCCGCGGCCCTGCGGCAGCTGCGGGACCTGGAGGAGCAGGTGAAAACCATTCCCCTCCTGGAGATGCAGATCTGCGAGCTGCAGCGGGAGAAGGCGAATCTGATGGAGAAGCTGTTGGTGGAGCCCGGCGAAGCTTTCAGCCACCCCGGTGGGAGCGAGGAGCAGCCCCGAGGGGGGCTGGAGTGCGAAGCGGAGCCGATGAAGGGACGAGCAAGCAAAGTCGCGGAGCTGAGGAAGCTGACGGAGAAGCTGGCCGTGTCGGAGCGGGGCGGCCGCGGCTGGCCGGGAAAGGGCACAGCCACCCGCCCCAGGGCCACCGAGAGGCCGTGCCGCTCCGTGGCCGTGGGCGAGGACCGGGCCATGACTGATGCCGTCTTCTACTACCGGTCGCAGCAGGCGGGCAGTGACGTGCCGGATGGCAGGGCCCTGGAGCGCCGGGACGTGGCCGTGTGGGTGCTCGAGTCCTCGCTGGGGCTCGCCCCCGAGGCGGAGCAGGAGCTGGAGCTGCTGCAGCAGACAGTGGGGCACCAGAAGGAAGTGATCGCCCTGATGGAGGAGCACCTGCGCGAGGCCACACGGGAGCTGGAGGAGCTGCGGCTGGAGGTGTGCGCCCGCCAGCCCCGTGGGCATGCGGACAAAGAGGTGATGGCCAAGCCGCAGGTGGCCGAGGCGCTGGTGGAGGCGGCGGTGGTGACGCAGAGCCGGGCGGCCGGCGACCGCGTGGAGACGGCGGACGCGGCCGTGGGGTGCTCCCCGCCGACGGCCTGCATCGGGGTGGGCTGCCGCCCTGATGGGCAGGACGTGGCGGTCGGGCCCGATGCGGCCGCGGGGCGTGAAGACAAAGGCAGCCAGGCTGACCCGGGCACCGCTGACCCGGGCACCGCTGACCCGGCACACAAGGAGATGGAGGCTGGCACAGGCGATGCCAGATGCCAGCGCACCCCGAGCAGTTCCCAGGATGCAGCAGAGGTCCTGGAAGTGACAGGGGACACGTGCCTGGGCAGCCCGGCCCCCGGGGCCTCCGTGCCAGAGATGGTGGATGGTGGCCGGGATCCATCCCCAGCACGGGACGGCAGAGCAGCCCCCAGCCCTGCGGCCAGTGAGTTGGGGTTGGGGTTTGGGGTGTCCAGGTAACCCGGGAGGGGGGGGTCCTGCTCACTGGCGCCTGATGCCCATCTCTCTGCTCCAGGAGCCCTGAAGTCCATCATGAAGAAGCGGGACGGCCCCCCCCGGAGCGAGGCCGAGGGCAGCAAGAAGAGCCTGCAGTTCGTGGGCGTGCTGAACGGGGAGTACGTGCCTGGGGAGCTCGGGGGGGACCAGCGGGTGCGGCAGCTCCCACCGCAGGGCATCACTGAGCCCCCTCCCTCCGCGCAGGTACGAGAGCACGTCCAGTGAGGAGGAGGAGGAGGAAGAGGAAGGAGACAGCTCATCCGAGAAGGCTTCAGCCGACAGCTCTGACAGCGAGGAGCAGGGGGGCACTGACACCTCGGAGGAGGAGGAGGAGGAGGAGGAGGAGGAAGAGGATGCCAGGGGCGGCCAGAGCGAGCCGGGTGGGCAGCAGGAGCGCGAGGGGGCCAGCGCGGCCCCGCCGGAGCCCACCGAGGTGAAGGAGAAGTAAGTGCCACTGGGAAGGTGCCGGTGCTGGGCACGGGTCAGGGCATCTCAGCTGCGTTTCGGTGTTTATCCCTGATGGGATAAACACGCTCACCTGCAGAAACCATTCGGCAGGAAAAATCATTCCAGCGTCTCGGGTCTGATAAGGAAGCCATGAGACCGAGGCTGCAGCTGCCTCTTTTCCACTGGAGATAATTTGGAAGGAAAAAAAAAATCCTCAGTGGTATTTTTCAACAAAGGGAAAAAAATTCAGCCTAAAAATGGGCAGATTGTGTCTGAGCACATCCGTATAAGGCTGTGTTCGGCGGGCTGGACCCCTCCGGGGGCACGGCTGCAGGCCTGGGGAGGAAGGCTCCGGTCAGGGTGGGGACATTCACCGTGGGGAGCGCGAGGAATCGGGGAGAAGAGCAAAACCTCAGGGCCACGCGCGGGGGTCGGAGGGGCCGGGGGCTCCTCGCCGCTTGGTGCCGCAGCCACCCTCGTGCCCCCCAGGTTCGAGCTGAGCCCCAGGATGCGGGAGGCCTGCCTCATCGTCAAGACTCACCTGGGCCACCCCGGGGCCACCAAGAGCAAGGAGGCGGTGAGTCGGGTGCTGCGGGTGGCACGGCTCGCACTGGGCTACCTGCGGCTCCCCCCGTGGCTGGGGGCACCCCCAGGCTGGCCCTCCCCAAAGATGGGCCAGCAAAGCTTGGATCAGCACTTTTCTCCCCAAAACACGGCCCAGATATCCCCAAATCCACGTGGACTCAGCTAGGGCCGTCCCAGTGCGGGGCTGGGTTTTGGGGTCCTGCCTTTGCGCCGCACAGAGGCTCAGTCCAGCTCGCTGCCCGCAGCTCGCCAGCAGCAGCCTGGTCCTGCAGGAGTGGTTCCGTCTGTCCAGCCAGAAGCTGTCTGTCCCCGACACGGTCGCCAACCACCTCCTGGCCTTCGCCGAGCTCTCGCCAGCCCTCCTGGCCCACGTGGTCAACCTGGCTGACGGGAACGGCAACACAGCCCTGCACTACAGCGTCTCCCACTCCAACTTCCACATCGTGCGGCTGCTGCTGGACACAGGTGGGTGACCCCGGGTCTGCCACGGCCCCAGAAACATCCCCCTGCCAGGATGCGACCGTCGTCCCCCCGCCCACGTCCCGGGAGCAGCACCCTGAGCTCCCGCTCTGCCCATCCTCACAGGGGTCTGTAACGTGGACCACCAGAACAAAGCCGGCTACACGGCGCTCATGCTGGCAGCACTGGCGGCCGTTGAGCAGGAGGATGACATGAACGTGGTCAGGAGGCTCTTCAGCATGGGCAACGTCAACGCCAAGGCCAGTCAGGTTGGTGTGGGATGGGGGCCACCACCATATCCTGACCCCCTGCAAGCAGCTCCCAGAGCCACGCTCACCTCCCGAGCCCACTGCGAGGGCAGGACCGTGGCTCCCAAAGCAGTACATGGGGAGGGCATCACGGCAGGAGCTCCGTCCGTCCCGCATCAGGGCTCTTCTCCAGGCGAGGAGGTGCTGAGAACCCATGTGGGCACTGGGGACAGCAGTGGGACGAGCAGGTGACACAGCCGGGGTAGGACCGACCTGGCAGTGTCCCTTTTGTCACAGGCTGGCCAGACAGCGCTGATGCTGGCCGTCAGCCACGGACGGCAGGAGATGGTGGAAGCCCTGCTTGCCTGCGGAGCTGACGTGAACCTGCAGGATGAGGAGGGCTCGACCGCGCTGATGTGCGCCTGCGAGCACGGCCGCGTGGAGACCGTGAAGCTGCTGCTGGCTCAGCCCACCTGCAACATCTCCATTGTGGACAGCGTAAGCCACCGCCGCTGGGGCCGAGCACGCTCACCTACCCCCGGACCCAAACCTCTTCCCAACTGCTCTCCTGTCCTTCTTAGGACGGTAACAACGCTGTCGCCATTGCGCTGGAGGCCGGCCACAGCAACATCGCGGTGCTCCTGTATGCCCACCTGAATGGGACAAAGGCACAGCCACATGTGAGTACTGCAGCCCCCGGCCCCTGCCACCTGCTCCGTCCCATGCAAGGGACATGGAGGTGGCACCGCGCTGCTGACTAGGCTGTACGGTGGGCTGGTGGCAATGTGGGAGGGGAACGGGACTGTGACACAGATGAGAGCAGCTGATGGTCCCCGAGGAAGGGGTTGTGGAGGCAAGAGCAGAGCATCCCAGGTGCCAGATGCTCAGTGCATCCTCGGTGGTAGGGGACCAGCCTGGCTGCCCTCACCAGGAGCCGCGAGGTGGTCTCTGGTGACATTTAGTGACTCTTCTCCCTCTCTGCAGCAGGGGACATCAACAATGGGCACAAAGAGCCCTGGGAACCCAAAGAAACCAAATTAGAATGACCTTTGGATCCAGCCGTGTGCCAACGGGCCACTATCAGCGCTGGGCTGTAATTTATGTCCCCCCTCCTGCTGCTCCTTCGTGTGCTGAATCGCTCCCCGAGGCTGCAGATGTTTTCATCCTCCTGGCAATAGAGCAGGCACTGAGCTGGGCCTCGCTCGCCCTGCCCGCTGCAGGAAGTGTCCCACGGTGGCCACCTCGCTCCGAGTGACAGAGGAGCCAAGCATCAAGTGACCTTCACTCCCAGCCACAACCACTGGAGCCATTCTGCCTCGGAGCCCTCTGGAAGGCACCAACTCACCAGCAGAAATAGCAGATGGTTTCTGTTCCTGTAGCAAGCTCCCAGCAGCTGCAGGAGGGCAGCAGAGCTGGTGATGGGGAGCAGGGCTGCAGGAGGGCAAGCATCAGCAGCAACGAGACAGGGGACACGGAGCAGCTGCCTCGCACTGCCGCGGGACCATTTCCAGACTGAAATAAGGGCTCATCTTTTCTGGCATTTCCTTTCCTAGCTGAAACCTGAATCTTCCCTAGTACATGCACACAAAAGAAAAAAAATCATATTGCTTAGCCAAAAAAAATGGAGTTCAACATGAAATCACTCAATGATTCAATTTGCTCAACAGGAGCAAAACTTCTGGGTGCTCAGGGCTGCAGCCGAGCTGACAGAAGTGGGCTGAGAGCCCCAACTGCATTTAGGGACCGAGACTGCCTGGCCAATACCCCACACCAGGAGCCAGAAGGAAAAATAAAAATCGCCTTGTTAACACTTCCCCTTTTAAACAGTCTCACAGCCAGTAGCTGTTCAGGGGCTCTAGTTGCCTTCACAGGTCCCTTTCTGCCTACTTCCCTTCCCCAAGGGGAGGGTGGCTGAGGATAGCTCCAGGAAAAGCGATCAGCAAGAAGAGCTCAGAGAAAGCCTAGGGCCTGCGGAGATGGACGCGTATGTCGGAGCACGTGTGTGCGTCTGTGCGAGTGTGTGTGCACCAGGCGGGGTGGGAACAGACAAGGTAAGGATTAAGGACTGGGAGCAAAAAAAGGCTTTTGCATGTGAAGCAGGCTCTGCTCTCTGACTCCTTCACAAAGGTGACCCATGTCGCAGCCCCCGCTTCTGCTCCTTGGCTCATCTTCCTCCACCACCACTTTCACACCACACCAGCCTGGTCTGAGCCGTTCTGTCAGCTGGGAAATGTTCCCCAAGAACCTTGTTCTGGGCAACACGCCGCTGTCCTCGCCCTGCGTCAGCTTTGCACTGAAGTTAATATAAGATGCTCACAGCCACTCTCTAGTACGCTGCTCTGTATTTATTCCATACTCACTGCTTTGGTTTCACAGGTTTGTTTACTGACATTTTAATATTGATGTTTATTTTTAAGATAAATAAAATTTCAAGTAAAATTACTTTGAAATATTACAGTGGCCATCTGCAGTCTCCTGCCTCCTTGTCTGGGTCAAGCTAAAACCCGCAGAACAGCTTCAGCAGGGGGACAGACTGGGCACAGCCCTGGCCCTGTGCAGTCGCCAGCATTTCAATCCATTCCCTGCAAGTTTATGAACTGGCTAAATCCATCAGTCTTGTTTTCTTTCAGCTGAACTGCTCCAGAGCAAGGAACTGGATTCGGGCGCCATGAAATGGTGTCTTCTGGCCTGTTTCACTTCACAGAACCAAGCAAGACACTGGGACCCTTCGCTCTCCTTGGTTTGCCCCGGTGCCGATACTGTTCGGCTGCATCATACAGCAATCACCAGACGGAGCGGGGATGCAAGGTCACCTCACTGCTCCTGTGGCCGAGGGGTACGCTGACCACACAGACAGCTGGGAAGGGCTACAGCTGCTCCAAGCCACCCCACTACAAATTCACCTCCTTCTGGCCACTAATTCACAGTGGATGCCTCATGCCTTGGTCACAGCTGGCAGCCCTGCACTGCTGCCTGTCCAGAGCACACATCTTTGGTCACTGCCAAAGCTGTGCTGGGAAAAAAGAGCAGCCAGAGAAGTAAACTCCAAGGTGGGCTTCTCCTTGCACTCAGAGCTAGTCCCTGAGAGCTCTGCTGTGTCACAAGAACCAGGGGAACACGCGCTCACCCTGTGCTCTGAAACTAAAGCACCACCACAGAGGAAGCAAGAACTAGATCAAGCAACAGCACAAGCATGTACCCGACAAGTGCCTTCTCCAGACCACAAAATCCACCTAAGGATGCCCATGGGCCTGACCAGGGTACAACTAACACCTGCAGGAAGGAAAAAAATCACAAATGCTCCTTCAACACCAGCCTTAACAACTATCCTCACTAACTGCCTAAGTTCAGTGATTTGAACATCCAATTCCTCAAGTGCTCTCCTGAGCTTTGGGATGCTCAAACCTTCATTCCCACCTGTCACTGAAGTGCCTTAACAAGGTTCAGGACATTGAAGGAGGAACATTCCCACCAAACAGACCACTGCATGATGGAGACCACAGAACTAGGAGCCATAGACCTGACTCAGTTCAAACCCACCACAAAGCAGCAGCACTCCCACCCAGCGGAAATTATCCATCTGCCACAGGGGCAAAGCAGTTAAAAACCAGCTCCTCAACTGTGAGGATTTTCAGGCCGATTCCTAATCCTTTCAGTCATACCTCTACCTTTAATGTAGTGGCTTAAAATAATAAACTCTCCGAAGCTGAACATGTGGTGGAAGGGAAAGCTGAGATAGAAATTGAGATTGATTTAATAACTCCTCTAAGGGGAGAGAGATGAGCACTCTTCATGGGCAACTGCCAGGAAAGACAGCAAGTAGTTATATTTATAGCAGCATTTATAGAATAGCTTCCTGAGTACAGAAGACAGAAGCAGCAGGCAGTTACTTTGCAAGCTGGTACAAAGCTTGACTTTCAGCTTGTAATCAAATTCCACAGAAGTCCAGCAAGGCTAGCAGTGCCACTTTGCTGGTTACGCAGAAACACTTATCAAAATGACCAGAATTAAGGTTGCTGTAATCAAAACAAAGTTACTTTTGTCATAAATGACAAGTTCACAAAAATGCAAGAACACAGTAATGTTAAGATGAAGGCATTATACGTAACCCTAGTCATAACCAGGATGCGCTTTTGTCCAACTGAACCCAACAACAAAAGACAGGTGCATACATACTAGAGCAAGCCAGAACATTCACACATTCAATGAGTGAGTCCTGGACAACAGACTATTGGAAAAAACCTTTATTGGGTGAACACAAACGCCATGCTCTTCTCCATCTGTGACTCATGTCCAGCTGAGGTGATGTCCGCTGGCTGCTCCAAGTACACGCAATACGATTTTATCACCTGTAACAGAAGAGCAGAAGCCGTGTCCCGCCCAGAGCACACCGCTGTTTCTCTGCGGCTCCAGGGGCGGTGGGGAGCCGAACAAGGCCGAGCGGGCCCGCGGTGCTCACCGGCTCAGCGCAGCCGCCGGGCCTCGCGCTCCGACTCGAGCAGGGTGAGGACGTCGCCCTCGCGCACCGGCCCCTTCACGTTGCGGATGATGGAGCGGCTCGTGTCGTCCATGAACTCCACGCGCACCTGCGGCACGGAACGGGACGGCGTCGGCTCGGCGGCCGCACCGCGGCCCGGCCTAGCGGCTGCACCGCCACCCGGCCCACTCACCTGCGTGCACTGTCCCTGAGAGCCGGTCCGGCCCAGCACCTTGGTCACCTGCGGGCAGAGAGCAGGGTGTCAGCCCACGGCCCCGGCCCCCCGGTCCCCCAGCCCC
>VXAL01010443.1:461154-485345 GCA_013399475.1 Chauna torquata | reverse complement strand
TTTGAAAGAAACAGTTCGTAATTTAGACCTTTTTATTTGCTTTTCTTGGACTGCTGATAACAAAGGTAACATACATCTTAGATCAGCATGACAGCTCCAGAATTACTTCCTCTGAGAGGACGTGAGGATAAACACTGTTTTATTAAAAGAAGTAGTAGCTGAAGGGTTTTCTGAATGCCTCAGAACCCTTCTTGANAAAAATTTCTTTACCATGAAGGTGGTCAAACACTGGAACAGGCTTCCTGGTGAGGTGGTTGGTGCCCTATGTCTGTCAGTGTTCAAGAGGCATTTGGGCAATGCCCTCATTAATGTGCTTTAACTTTTGGTTAGCCCTGAGGTGGTCAGGCAGTTGGACTCAATGATCTTTGTAGGTCCCTTCCAATTGAACTAAACTGAACCTATTTTATTCTATTCTATTCTATCCTATTCTGTTCTATTTTTATGGAAGGTCCTGGCAACAGCAGTCTCTGCACCAGCAGCTGTATTCACTGTTCAGCACAAAGCAGTCAAGAGCCAAGTGCGACAAATGAAAAAAAAAAAGTGTCACTGGCAAAAGAGTTTTCCAGGAAAAATGCTTTGAATTTAGTTTATCTATTGAATTTTATCAGATGACTTAAATGAAAACATAGTAGTAACTAGTTGTCCCATAGTTACACATAGTGAAGCTGCAATTTTGCTACCTGAAATTCTTGCTCACCTTTTATTCATGCAAAAGGAAATTTTAAATGAATGTGTTGCCAGAGTAAAGCTCAGGAAAATTGAATTAAAAAGACACATTTCAAGTTGACACCAGTTTTGACTTTCTCATTCTAAGAATTATAAATTCAAAATGATAAAATTCTTTTGCTGGCTTCGCTTGTTATGCCCAAGTTTTTATAAACTTCAGTTCATTTTGAATTATATCCTTCCATTTTTGTTAATGTGGTTTTGATCCTTGGCTAATCTCATTTGCTTTTTGGAATGCATATATAGCTTCATTTTTTCTACTTTACATTTGTATGCATTGGTTTACTTTTAGGTCTTCTGTATTTCTATTTCTGTGTAAGCTTATTTTTTTTGGTCATTGCTATTGACCTTAAATTCCCAAATTAAGTTTTGGCTGACAAAGTGGAAGGAAAAGCAACAAATGTACCAGCTACGCTAAGAAAAAGGCTAACATAAACCTAGTAATTAGTTTGCTTTCTTATGCTCTGCTTGTGTTCAATGGTGAGAGTTGGACTTCCCTAATGGACAGTTCTAAACACCTTAACAAGGGTTCAGCTTTGAAACTCTGTGAGCACATCTGTTTTCATTGTCATTGGGCAAAGACTGGCATTTCTAAAGTCAATTCAACTTCCATATTAGCAAGGAATTTATAGCTTTTGAATAAGAATCTCTCAAGCATTTGTTGTGCATAGTGCAATAGTAATGCCTCTAAGTTCTGTAAAAGCAAATTTGTGAACTCTTAATCTATCCTTCTAAAAGCACAAGTACATTTTGGAATGTTCTACGTGCAGGTAGAAGCACAAATGTATATGTTTCCAAAAATATTCTATATGTGTGCTTCTGATGACTGAGCTTTAGTAATGGAGTATAAGTATGTGGTTTGTTATTATGGGGATTTTGTAAGTGTAGCTCTCTCTTCGAATTTTCCTTAAGCAGACAGCTCCTACACTAGTCTAAACATTTTGTTGTCTTGGACTAGCTCTGTGTAAGAGTTCTGTTTATCCTTGTGTTTTTTTATATCCAAGTGAGATTAAAAAACATACTTTTTCGTACAAAATAGTGTATGATGATTCTGGGGGGTAAATATTTTCAAATGCAAATTGTGGGCCATGATTTGCTATGAAGATACTATTCCATAGATATAATTACTTTTCTCTGGAGCGGAGAACACTCAGCTATTAATTTAAAGCAGTTTACAACAGTAAGAAAACTTTTCCCACCAAACCTCACTCTGACCTATTAGAATAGTGGGAGGTCCCTTAGCACAGAAAATCAGAAATGTAGATAAAGGCAGGAGTAAATAAATTGCAAGTATAGCAATGGAAAGTACCTTTTACGTGTTAGTTCTTTAACTGTTGTAGAAGGATATATAGGATACTGTATTAAATGGTAATTCAGACTTACATAGCAGTAAAAAATCAGAGGGGCTGATTGGAAGAGATGAAACAAAGGAAACTTTGAAAGTAAAATGAGTTATCCAAACTTGGGATTGAACAGATTTTAAACTGAATGCTTAAAAAGTCTGGGTAAATGACGAGACTCTTCTGTTATCATTATGTGGCAGATCAGAAAGAGGCTGCAGGAATATATTCATAAAGACCTCTCAGCATTTTCCTGAACTTAATTCTGGTGGAGTTATTGCCATGGAACCACTGTTGTTGGATATATAACTCTTCTTGTCCGGTCTTCAGACAGTTTCATGTCATTTACTCAGCTTTTTCTTCTTTCTCTGTATCTCACAAGAAGAAAGAGTATATTTTCCATCAAGATTTTCTGTTTTAATTGAGATTTTCACAGGGAACTCCAGTTGACATAAATAATGATTGCAGAGGGAATAGTTACCTCTCTGAAACAAGATGTATATGGTTTTCTTTTTCCGTGGCTATATTCCTTGCAGGCTAAATATTATGGTTCTTATCTTGGGGAGGAGGTGGTGTTAAAATTTAGCTCCTCCATGTCCCATCAAAGCATACTGCTTTGCACAGCTATTTGGACATTATACAAATATGTTTTGTTATCCTGTAATATTCATACACTTCTCTGTCTTATTGATTTGTGTCTGCAGCTGTCTTGATGATCCAGCCTTGCTTCTGAGTGTTTTGTGGGAATCCTGTTCTGTTCTGTGTTTTCACAGGAGATGGTGAGCTCTATACTTTTGGAGAACCTGAGAATGGGAAACTGGGATTATTGCCTGAACAGCTGAAGAACAATAGAGTCCCACAGCCTGTACTGGGAATTATGGAAAAGGTTAATAAGGTTGCTTGTGGTGGAGAACACACAGTGGTGCTTACAGGTGTGGTATTTAATTGCCTTTTTTTTTTTTTACAGCCCTATAACTTTGTAATCTCAATTTACTTTAAAGAATTTACATCCCATTAAAAAGTAAGATTCTGTAGTGATCCTAACAAGAAGACCACTGTATATCAAGGAGGTAGAAATCCATGTTATGATTAACCTGAGTAAGAGCAGGCCTATGCTGTGCTGTGCATATCCCTTTGCTGGAGGATAAGGTTTGTGAGCTAATTGTAACAGAAGAGCTTACAGGTAGCTCCTGTTCAGTACCAGTGGTTACACAACCTGTGTGCTCTTGTTTATCTAAAACTTCACGTTCCCATGTGAATGCCCTTTTTATTTGACAGTGTAAATGATGAATTGAATTGTTTTTCTTGTAAGAAAACCCTGTAAGAGCTCAGTTGACAAAAATAGGGTAGCCTTTCCATGGATGGGATCTGCGTGGCATGCTGTGCATGGTTGGAGGCCCATTCAGTTCCACACAGCTCAGGATTCCCAGCATGTGAAGGGATATAAGATTATTTATACTATCTTCTTTTCGTTTATGGTGTTAGCTCCAATAAATAGCATTTTAAGAGGTACTCTGCAAAGTTTGAGTGCCTTTCTTACTGGGATCGTAACAAGCTAGCACCTCCTAGGCACACCAATGATCAATGTTTCTTTCCTCTGAGGAGCTTAAAAGTGGTGTTGGGAGAGTGGGGAGGGAGTTTTAGAGGAAAGCGTCCTTTCTGTAGTAAATTTAAGTGACCTAGAATATGTGGTGTTTAGAAAGTCACTTTTCAACTAGATGTCTGTTAATAGTGATGAAGATGCATAATCTAATGGATGCCTAAATGGATTGAATATCTCTTGTTGTAACACAGAATTCACCTGTGACTTTGAGCAGAATCTTTAACGTGCGTATAAAACTAGTACAGATGTAGTGTATTAAACACATTGTAGAAGTATATAAAAATCATTAAATAAAACTGTTACATAGTAGTTCACAGGGCTGCATTTATAGTACTTGTAAAAAGAAATATGGTGTATATTACTGTATTGCAAATCTTCTTTTTTAGCACATTTTGAAATATTTCAATCAGCTGATGTGAATGGGAAGTTTCCTGTGTGATTAGAGCTATTTCCATCATTTTACAGAGGATATCAGGGTGTTGGGGTAAAATGGCTTGTCTCATGCCTTTGAGGTGATGCCTGGTACAGTACCAGAGAAATTGTTAGTTAACTACTTTATTGCATATATAAGAAATACTTTTTAAAGTTTTGGATGAGTGAGTGAGTAAAGGAAATAGGATACAATATGGCACTTAAAATGCACCGAGAATGGTAGTGTATTTCTAGAAATTTGAATCAGAAACTCTCAACAAAAAAGATTATTTTGGGGATATAGTTATTTGTAATAATTTTGTTTGTTGAAATGCATTCACTGGCTTACTGTGTCTAGATGAGTTCAAAGCATTTACGCAAAATAATGATATGGTTTTGAATGGAATTTAGGAGGTTCATAGCCATTGTCAGAACTAAAATTCCTACCATTTGGCCTCAGAACACCAGAGTGTTTAATTTGTTTTGGGGTTTGCTTGTCAATATGGAGGACTGTTCTAGACAGCTAAAAAAATTATCAGTAATAAGAGAGAAAAGCAAAGTCTTTTGTAATTGGCTGTAATACAGAATTAATAGCAAAACAGAAAAGGAACTTTTGGAAAGAACAGAGAAATATAATAGATACTTATTAATTACATTGAATGTTTTCAAACAGTTTGTGCCTAATGAAAATTCAACCTGAACTACTTCAAGAATTGGGACTCGTAGAAACATTCACTGTTACCTTGAGAATTTCAGAAGGATGGATAAGGAGTCTAAAGACCCTGAAAATTAAAGATCAGTCACTGTACCTTCAATAGCTGTGTAGAAGTGTTGAGACAATTAAACAGCCTGTTCATAAACAACTGGAAGATAACACGGACAAATAATATAAGACCAATCTAATTTCCTATCAGAAGGTAAAAGCCACTAGATCTCATTATCTTTTGATTTTCATGAGGCTTTCGAACAGTGTTGACAGGATTCTCTGGAAACAGGTACGGAACTATAGAGGATAGCACATGGCAAAGAAGATACCCATATAGTGCTGTTATATTAACATCCTAGATATGCAAAAAGAAGTAGTGTAAAAACACTAAGTTTGCGTTCCACTATATTAAGGACTTTTATGAGTTCTACTGGAACAGCATGTACAGTTTGACCATCACATTTTCCAAAAGGCATAAAATGATTTGGAGAGTCCAGAGTATAACAACAGGGATATCAAAGGTTGTGAAAACATACCTGTTGAGGAAAGTTTAAAAAAAAAGGGGGGTTGTTAAAGCTAAAAAAGAGAAAACTAAGGAGAGATGTGGCACCACTCTTCAATCACATGAATTCCTCCTTAGAGGAAGGTAATCAACTGTTCTCTGTGTGAGATCTCAGAGTAGGACTTCAGTTGCAACACAGGTTGTTAGGTGTCAAGTAGAATTTTCTGTCTGTAAGGATGGACACATTTAAAAAATTGTAGCATCTCAGTGATTGTGGTATTTCTATGATCAAGGAAGAGATTGTAAAGTAGAACCCAGGGAATTATAGAGCAGTCAGTCTGCCTTCTTCCGGAAAGCAAGCTGTGTTTTTCTGTAATCTGATGGCATAGTTCTTACCATTTTTCCATTACAACCTTTCTCGTGGATGTCTTGTTGTAATGTAATTAAGTATCTTATTCCTGGGAGCTTCTGGGAGCTCCAGTAATTCAAGTGGAAGACTCTTTACTTCTTCTCCAGCTTTCCTGACTGTCCTGTTTGAGCTGCCATCTGCTCATCAAAATTTGTGTTCATTGCATTTAATAATTATAAAATACTGTAGAAGCAGGAAAGGGGAGTTTCACTTTGCTGCCAGATGATTTCAAAATTATCGGTTTTGGCTTGTAATGAATTCCACAACTGTATAGCATACCTGTAATTAATCTTATACCAAAATGCAAAAGCTATATAAACAAGTAGGTTTTATAAGTCCTTAAGTGTGTGTTTTGGAAATGCTAAATAGTCATCTGTTGTCAATCTGGCGGAGTGTCTTCAAGGTTATGAAACCAAAGTTTCTAAAATATAAACTGAAAATCTATCTGAAGGGGATTTTAAGTAATTTGATGTGGTATTGTACTGCAAGCCACTGGAGAGAATAAAGGTGGAAATGATGTGCTGGAAAAGGTTATGTGTAATGATGAGGCAAGCTGCAAGATTCTGAGTAAATCAAAACTCCTTTGGGAAGAATATGAAGAGGAAGTAACAGTAGCCAATGCAGGAAATAATGCAAACATTTGTCTACATTTCAAACCCTTTGTCTCTCTTCTTCCACCAACATACAGTCTCACCCTGGCAGTATTCTGTCATAAAATAAATTTCTTTACATGCAATCAGATTATCATTATTAGGAAAAGAATTACCATAAATTTGGGGCTAGCAAATGTATAAATCCTAGCATTATTTTATGGGTTATAAAGTGAAGTTCAGCAGGAAGAATTAGATTATCATTATTGATTTTTTTAACCATAAATCTGAAACCAACCAAAAGATATTTTGTTTTAATGGTATTTCATGTGATAAAATTTCATTAAAACAAATGACTTCTACAGAGATTTTGTAGGAAGATATAGACCTGGATGACATCATCATTATAGTTAAATCTTATGCGAGCTAAAAGTTGAACACAGAGACAAACTATAAATGCCAAGAAAACATTATAGTGAAGAAAACACCGTAGTAAGTCGGTGTCTTGCTATGTAAGATTTATTTGCCTATGGAATGCATGTTGTAGTAGAAGAGACATCAGAAGTTCCATGCTGGCTTAGCTGGTGGTTGATGATCAAAGTGTTGAGTGCCAGTAGATCCAGTTGAGTCGACAGAATAGGAAAACAATATCCTCTGACAAAATACATTTGCCTAAACATTGATAGTTGTTGCAATAAGAGTGAAAGATCACATAGAGGATTTTTAATGTAATTGAGCTATTATTATTATTCAGTGCCTAGTAATATTACGGAGAAGATTATTCTGGGAGTTCCTGAAAAACACTTGAAAGACAATGCAGTTGTTGGTCATAGCCAACACAGGTTCACAAGGGGAAAGTCCTGTTTAACTGACTTAATTTCCTTTTATGACAAGTTACCCACCTGGTTGACCGTACATAATACGATGGGTGAACAATTGGCTGACAGGTCGGGCTCAAAGGGTAAAAGTAAATGGGGTTGCATTTAAATGGGCAGCCAGTGACCAGTGGGGTTCCCCCGGGCTCCATTTTAGGGGCAGTTCTCTTCAATGTTTTCATAAATTACTTGGACACAGGACTGGAATGCATACTGAGTAAGTTTGCAGATGACACTAAATTCGGAGGAGCTGTTGACTCCCTCGAGGGTAGAGAGGCCTTGCAGAGAGATCTTGACAAATCAGAGGGCTGAGCAATCACCAACCACATGAAGTTCAACAAGAGCAAGTGCCAGTTTCTGCAGCTGGGCTGAAGCAGTCCTGGATATCTGTACAGACCGGGGGATGAGAGGCTGGAGAGTAGCCCCGCAGAAAGGGATCTGGGGTTCTGGTCGGCAGCAAGTTGAACACGAGCCAACAGTGTGCCCTGGCAGCCAGAGGGGCCAGCCGTGCCCTGGGTGCATCAGGCACGGCACTGCTGGCCGGGCGAGGGAAGGGATTGTCCTGCTCTGCTCTGCGCTGATGCAGCCTCACCTCGAGCACTGTGTGCAGTTTTGGGCACCACAGTATGAGAAAGACATAAAACTATTAGAGAGTGTGCAAAGGAGGGCTACAAAGACAGTGAAGGGAGGGAAAAATGTATGAGGAGCGGCTGAGGTCACTTGGTTTGTTCAGCCTGGAGAAGAGGAGGCTGAGGGGAGGCCTCATGGCAGCCTGCAGCTTCCTCACGAGGGGAGCGGAGGGGCAGGCGCTGATCTCTGCTCTCTGGTGACAGCGACAGGACCCGAGGGAACAGCATGGAGCTGTGACAGGGGAGGTTCAGGCTGGGTGTTAGGAAAAGGTTCTTCACCGAGAGGGTGGTCGGGCACTGGAACAGGCTCCCCAGGGCAGTGGTCATGGCACTGAGCCTGCCAGAGTTCAAGAAGTGTTTGGACAACGCTCTCAGACATAGGGTCTGATTTTTGGGTGGTCCTGTGCAGAGCTGGGAGTTGGACTCAGTTATCCTTGTGGGTCCCTTCCAATTCAGGATACGCTATGAATCTATGATTCTGTCATTAAATAGGCTCCAGCTATGAACTTCTACCTCAAACACTTTGAACAAAAGTGTTGAAATATCTCAAGTGAAGGGGCGTTGTCAGGAGTGTTGACATACAGAAATTTTTCTGACTCAGAATTGGGAAAATTATTTGGGAAAAGAGCTATAGTGGGGCACTGTAATCCTTTAAAAAGTGAGTGCAGTATACATGCATTATAGGCTTTGCACCAGAAAGTTAACTTGGAGTAAGTACTGAAGTGTATGTTGCAACCCAAGATGAAGTGGCATGACCACAAATTCAGAATTCTGATTAGGGATATAGCTTCAAAGAAGATCGGAAACATTTATATCTCTTTGAAGCTCAGTTTCTTAAATTAGTGAATTGCTAAACTAGTACAATTTTGAAGAAATCCGGAATGTCATGTATCATGTGAAAAATGGCTACTGCTTGGCTTTACTAACACCATGTATACTGATACAGTTCTCATCTTTTCAGGGTCTTTCCAATTTTTCAGGGTGTGTCATTTCAGTCATGAATAATAAGAAGTGAGTGTCTGGCTATTGTGTGTTCCTCTGTTTCATCTATCTCATTTAACGTAGGAATAGGATAGGAGCAAATGTCATATGGAGAAACTGTTGTACATCTTCGTTCATTTCTTGTCATCAGTTCTACTTAGGGTTTATCAAATTAGAAGAAAGCATAATCCAGTTATCTTACTGAGTATGAGACAAGTTTCTTCCTGAATCTCATGCATAATTAGTCTACTCCAAAGCACTTCATTTGATTTCTTTCTTATGACTGTCTTATCTACTCAATTGGTAATTTTGTATGGTAAGAACCATTGTTATTAAATCAAACTAGTGTTTGGAATCTCTCCACCAATGTATAAGAGTAAATGATAGAACCTAGATATGAAAATAATTCATTTTTTGGTCTGAAATTCCAAAATGGGAAACTTTTTTTATTTTCCCAGAGAACAAAAAATCAACTATTGCTATCACTGCTAGCAATAATAAGGGGGAAAAACAAAACAAAACAAAACAAAAAAATCTTTTCAAATATACAAGGTTTTAGAGATTTTGAATATGGGATTGGAAACCATCATCTCTACAACTCTTGTTGTTACTTCTGCCTTTAATATTTGCATTTGTTCTAGAGAACAAACAGAATACCAGCTAAAAATTAAGTTGCTGCAAAAGTTTTCTGTCTTTGTAGCAGCACAAACTTACTGATTTCATGACAGTCTTATCAGCCAGTTCAAGATGATATCCTCATCCCAGATGACTTCTTTCACTCAGACTAAAAAAACCTGCTACCTATGATTCTTGCAAATGCTTTCTACCAAAAATGAAAGCTGTTGGTATCATCACTTTCAAAAGAAATAAGAGAGCAGCACTCCCAACTTGTGTACTTTTTCAATAAAGCTTTTAAAAAAATGGAATAAAAACAGCTTCTGAACCTGGAAGTTAGAGAAGAAGAAACAGATGATTGGGAGTGGCCTTAATATCTTCCTTTTTTTTTCAAATGATGACAGATCCTCTGGGAATAATCCTCTCTACAAAAGGATGTGTTACCTCCTTTTATTCTCTGAAGGGAGGGAAAGCAAAGAGATCTCTTCAAAGGAAAAAAGGAAAGCAGTTCTTAGAGAGTAGGTCATTTGATATTACAATGCCTCACATTAGGGCATTAGTATGTAAAATGTTGGAATTTTTATCTTCTGTCTCAAGGTCTTTTAAAAAGGAAAGAAAGCCAAGATACCCTTTTGAAAGAGAATGAGAAGGATGAAAAAGCTCTACCTTTTTGTAACAGAACTGAGATACTGTTCGAACCATATAGGATTATCTAGATTTTTCAAACCATTCTTAAGTCTGCATACTGAAATCCCCAAATCCAATTACTAGCTGTGGTAAAACTGAGTATTATGTCAACAACTGATTTTTACAGTTTTCAGCGTAAGCTGTTCAAAAATAAAGCTGTAGTAAGACTGAATAGCCCATTGACAGAATAATAAATAATGTTTGAGGGAAATGAAGCTATATGGAGATCTATGAGCATATCTGTCTGTTTTTGTTATACTTCTGCAGATTTTTAACTTTGTATATAGCCTTTACTATGTATCAAGGAATGCATGGATCTGAAAAAAAGACTCTTGGAGCTAGCTCCCTCAGTTCTTTCAGCAAATAGCATGTGTTTAAAAAAAAAAAAAAATCTGAAAACTATATACATTTTCCCTAGGACTATTTCATTTATAGTGACAGCTGTCATTGAGATTGAAGAGCTGTTATGTACTCCAGAAGATGACTGTAGAGGTGAACAATATCCTTTTGAACACAGTGGGAAATATCCCTGCTCTTCCAAAAAAGGAAACATAGGAAGTAAAGGAGAAGCAGTCCCAGCGCCCAAGAGGCCAAGACAGGACTTGCACTCTCTTTCCTCTGTGTGCTGTTAATATGTCTGAGCCATCATCATGGTTCACTGAAGCATTGGAGGAAGTAGCAGTCCCCTCACGCTGCTGGGGCCATGTGTGTTTCCTCTCCCCTTGTAGCACTCCAGTACTGTCTTGACCTTTCCACAGGAAACTGTATCAGTTAAAAAGCAAAACAAAACAAACCTGGCTTACTGAGCTGAGCTGGATTACCATGTAGCCAGGTGGACAGCAGAAGTGGTACAAGCAAGGACCAAGGAGTGGGGTCCTTTGGGAAATGGGGGAGTGACATCTGCCTTTTTGGTGGCAGTGTGTTCCACTTGTTTCAGCTAACCATATTGTTACTGGGGCTGAGGACAGTAAGAAGGGAACAACAGTGGGACTGTATCCCCGTTTGGATTCATGTTGTCAGCAAATTCATTTGCAAATTCAAGTAGAGAATGAAGTTCAACTCTGTCATTTTCTCACAAAGTCTGTGCGATTGCTTTGCTATATAGATTTCTGTTTATCCCCATTTCTGCTAAGTGGAATTATTACTGAGGTTTGGCATCACTTTCGCTCAAGAAGTTAATCATTTAAGAATGGTGTGAGGTTTTTGTCTTTCAGTACCTTGATAATTGACTAATAAGCAAATTTCGGGAGGAGCAAAATTTAGGTGCCTATGGTGTAGACAGGCAGAAGAAAAATTCTTTCTTCTTATAAAGGCACTCGAAACAGTTTTTGGATTGCTTTGTTCTCCTCATTGTCGGTAGCAATAGGGGAAAGAAAATACAGTTTCCTGTACTTTTAAAGTTAGCATCTCTCTAAACACAAATGCCTTTAGAGGTCTAGCCTGTTTTATGAAAAAGACATTGCATATTGCAACCTAGGATTAAAGATAATATGAAGAAACTCCAACTTCACTCAAAATAACTATGTTAATCAGGTAGAGCCATATAATTTGAAAATTACAAGATCTTCTGGTTTTCAAAGAAGTGTTAAGAAAAATGGCATTCTTTTAAATAGGATTTATGGAATCAGCCATCCTGAGAAAGACATTTACTAAAATGAAGATAAGAATTCTTCAGTTCTCTTAGAGTGAACTATCTTTCAGGAGTCATTTATTGATTCTTATCCAGAAAGTCTAAATGTCACAGAAAAATTCTTATTTCTTGTTTTACTTTTTAAAGATCCCTAAAGATGTTGCTTTCTTGCACTGAAATTTCCAGTAGAGGGAGCTATACTATTACATTTAGTAGAAAAAAGACTACTGAGTATTTTGCATCTCCAGTCTAAAATAGTGTGAGACCATTTTCTTTTTTATGGTGTGAATTCATGACATCTTTGTATGGAACAATTTTGAAAGAGGCAGAAAGGGCAAACTGTTTTCTGGAAAGAAAATTTCCATATTTAGTGTTACAGTATTTCATCATTGGTTCTTTTGAAATTGATGTTTGGTATAAAATAGTAAGCATGGTGCTATGGTGGTAATATCAAATCTGGTCCATCCTCTGCTTTCTCTTTCCGTGACAGTTGTGAAAGATTAGTTTGGTGGAATGGTAACATAATTCATTTTTAATATTTCTCCAGTTTGTGGCTGCTCCAAGAGCAACAGCAAAAGTTGCACAGAATAAATTGCTTTTGTGGCACTGACACTTACTTGGCTATTCCAGTGACCTTGTTTTCTTGACTCAAAGAAGTGCTCAAAAAACAAAGATTCTCCTTCGATTGTCATTCCACACATTCAGCTGTGACTGCTTATTCCTGTTTTGTTCTTGAAGATGCTGAGATTTTTGACCTGATGGAGCAGGCATGCTCTGCACCATGTTCATGATGATGATTTAATGATACGTTGCTCCCAAGTCTCAGTTCTTTTTGTTTGAGGTAGGATATTTTTTTCACAGATTTTCATGAAATTTTTGCAAGTTTTAATTAGTATTTTTCTAGCTTTTCCTTTGTTGCCTACATGCAGAAAAAAACAGGGTCAGGGAATAAAATTCCAAGAAAACGTCTTTTCCCAAAAATACTTAGTGTTTGAGTTTCTCTTTTCAAGCATGACCTCATCAAGATTTCTAAGCTTCACAGTCAAACCCTGTTGTGATGGAGTGCTGGGATGGATACACCAAGAATCCTTATTGTCTTAGAGAACATAACATTCTTTTTCCTGGCACAGACAGTCCATTAAATGGAAAAAATTTGAAAGGGGAAGGATTATTATCCTGGAACAAGTTAATACAGTTCTAATGTTCTCTGTATTTGATGCAGGGTTGATTTGGTAGCCAAAGAGAACACTGAAACCTGTTCTGTTATTGTTCCAGGATCTTCTTCCACACAAACCAGTTGTGGTTTAAAGAGGTCTAAAATATTAAATTTGGGGTCATACAGTATATATGTAGGTAACCAGAAATTAAGATGAGACTATTGTACCTGAAAATGCACATATATGTAAACATTGTGGTTTTCAGTTAGTGGTGGTATATAAACTCCCATAACATTTTGCGTTAGCTGATATTTTGTGTACATATGATCTGTGGATTGTTTTGCAGTTATGTTAGAAATATTACAAGTTGAACTATTCAAAATTCTGTTCTGCATATATTTTAGTGCTTCATTGCCTGTTTTTTATTTTATTTTGTTATTAATTGATAAATGTAATTGTTTATATGGTGATGTTTTTCATTGATGAAACAGTGCTTTTTTGATGCTGATGTCATTTGGCTTCCATTTGGCTAATAGAAAGCAGATTATAAAATATATGGCAGCATATTTGCTATTAACTTTGCCTGTACATTTTCAGAGACAGATGTATATACTTTTGGACTTGGACAGTATGGGCAGCTGGGACATGGCACTTTTGTTTTTGAGACTTCAGTACCAAAGTCTGTGAAACACTTGAGGAGGCGTAAAATACATAATATTACATGTGGGGAAAATCACACTGCCGTAATATCAGGTATGTAAGTGAAAAATTCTGAAATGTACTTTTAGTTTCTCTACACTGTTAAAGCTTTTGTTATGAAATGACTGGTAGAAGAAGGCATATGCAAACTTACTAGTTCTAATGGTTAAGTTGGTTAGTGACAAAGCCAGATTCAATGTGAGGAATTTCTGATTCACAGCCATGTGTAGTTCTGTATACGGTATTTCCTGAGGAATTGTAACCTCATAATCATGTCTTACTAACAAGTATTGTTGTTTAGAAGCTTTTGTTGTGCTACACAATTTCGATCTTGTTGTTTCATTTTTTTTTCCAAATTGTCTAGACTAACTCTAATCTTAGGCAGTCCTTTGTCTGAAAATATACATACTTTTAGAGCATATTCATCTTTTGAGAAACTAAAAATAATTTTTCAGTTTATGCTTTTGGGAGAGGTTTTGTCCTGTTTTTCTGTTGAATCTTTGTTATAAATAACATCCTTTTTTTCCACAAACAGAGAATGGCCTCATGTTTACTTTTGGAGATGGACGACACGGCAAGTTAGGACTTGGAGAAGAGAATTTTGCGAATCAATTTGATCCCGCTCTGTGTTCTAATTTTTTGAGTTTCACTGTCCTTTTGGTAAAACTCTTTTTCATGCTTCTCAGACATCAAGATGTTTATATTCTTATGAAATGTTATTAATGAGAGCTGAAATCTCATTATAGAATGATTTTTCCTACAACATTCAATTAGTAGGTAGCCTAGAGAAGAGAAGGCTCAGGGGTAATCTTATCAAAGTCTATAAATACCTGAAAGGAGGATGTGAAGAGGAAGGAGCCAGGCTCTTCAGTGGTGCCCAGTGACAGGACAAGAGGCAATGGGCACAAACTGGCACACAGGAGGCTCCATCTGAACACCAGGACGCACTTCTGTGCTGTGCGGGTGACCGAGCACTGGCACAGGCTGCCCAGAGAGGCTGTGGGGTCTCCCTGCTTGGAGATCTTCAGAAGCTGCCTGGACATGGTCCTGGGCAGCCTGCTCTGGGTGGCCCTGCTTGAGCAGCGTGTTGGACCAGATGACCTCCAGAGCTAACCGCAATCATTCTGTGATTCCGTGATAACACAAAGGCGAACACAAAAAAGGAATTGTTTTTGCTTATCACGCTCTACATTTAGTTTAGAATGCATTTGTTTCGACTACACATACAGACTGTTTTTTAGGGTTTTATTCAGTAGCGTCGTGCTATTGTGTTTTAGTCTATAAAGCTGGTAGTAGTCTATAAAAGAAAATACTTGTTGCTTTTAGGTTTTTGGCAGTAGGGGGGAAACTAATATCTGTTCTGGAAACACCGGTTATATCTTTTTAATTTTAATGATTATTTTTAAAGTGGGATATTTATTAAATGTTAAGATTTTTTTTTCAACCCAAATGGGATGAGAAAAGAGAAATACTCTTTTAAGGGCATTTTAAAAATCTATTTCCTGGGGTATTTAAGAAATAAATATAACACAATTGCCAACATCAAAAATGCAAACATTACTTGGGGTTGAGCAAAATTTGGGACAAAAGTCTGTGCCTTTCAGTTGTGTTTGTTTACGGGACTTAGAGTTTAAGAAAGTTTTATCAGAGGTGGTAAGGGTTTGAAACTGTTTTAGAAGTGAAACCTCTGATCTTTATGTAATGATACCTTGTCTGTTGGAGGTTATAGGACTTTGCATTACGTTTTGTGGATATTGTAATAAAATGTCTGGGTTTGTATCACTGTAGTAATCTGTTGCCCACATTTGACTCACTCAAAATAATTAGCTACAATCCTTTGAAAATCAGTGGAAATATCTTTGTTATCTTCTGTAGCGATAGTTTCCTAGCCTTATGTTTTGTTGAATACAAATATATTGTGTTTAAGTAAGAAGAAATGAATGTAGATCATTATTCATTAATAATCTTAATTATATACTTTTATTTAACTGAAGTCAGTAGGAACTAGATTTGAAGTAACTTAACATCTCTTACTTTTGTTTTGTTTTTCTTATAATCTAAGTCCCTCCCTGGAGGTGGTTGCAAGAAATGAGATGTTGATACTTGCAAATGAAATAATCAGAATTTGTTTTGGTGATGTAGGTTGCTTGTGGTGGTTGTCACATGCTGGTTTTTGCTGCTCCAAGACCTAAAGAATCTGAAGAGATACTCTTAGAAGATTTATATGAGGGCCATTTAATTGCTACTATCTCTAAAATGAGTGGAGATTCACTAATAACAAACACCTTGCAACTAACATCAGCACGAATGCGACGTCGAGAGCGGGTAAATTCAGAGCTGTTGAGAGTTGCCATACTTTTTGCAGAAAACAAAATCACTTTTTTAACTCAAGTTACGGCATATACCCAGCAGATAAATATATCTCATTAAAATATGTGTTTAATTTTAATGTATAAAAAGAAGAATGAATATCCACCCTTTTCCCAAAATTGATGCAAGTAAAAAGATAGGTATTGGCCAGATTTTATTTGTCCATGTGTATGAAAAAGACTCAAATTGGTTTTGCATTTTTTTATTCTAAAATACACAGTCTGTTTCTTTGCATTTTTTCAAAATATCTTAGAAATATAAATAAATAAATAAGCAAGAACCTGACTCCTTTCGGTGTTCCCTCTGAGTCCCTGATTAGATTGAGCAAGTTCACAGTTTATAAATTATCAAAGAGGAATCTTTCACGATCATCTTAAAATGATCTTAAGATCCTGTCACTACTCAAAATAGTAGTTTCTTCTCCTTTATTTACAGCTACACATTCCATGTGATTTCCTTGAGCAGCACAGTGAGATGGTCATCTTGCTTTCCTCTCTGAAAACTAACTCCACCACAAAAACACAGAAGATTAGTTTTCCTTTATTTTGTAAAAATGTAGTGATGCTGTGGATTAAGTACCTCAATGCTATTTGAGAAACAAGTATTTTAATTTTAAAGAAAAATCAAAGTTCTTTTTCTTCTTTGTCTATATTTTAAGACTACTTGAGATTATTGTGTAGAAACATCTAAAATGTCCGATTATATACCTCTACAGTTTTTAGAACTATAAAAAAGAAATCTAATTTATACTTGTTATGCAAAGTTACAGCGCTGTATCATCAACTGAGGGAAAACAACACTGTTAAGTATGGGAGGTTACTTACGTTTAATTTTTCTACCGTTATCCTCAGAATTTTCTCAATATATGTTTTCTAATCTTCTAAAGGAAAGGTCACCAGAACAGTTTGTTCGAATGGCACGAACTCTGCCTCCACTGGGAGAACACTTCTTAAAATCTTCAGTGCATGTGACTAGCAACACCAGCCCACTCTGTTTTTCTGCAACAAGTCTTCCTAAAGCTGAGCCTGTGGAGGAGAGACACCATGACAAAGGTGAATTGTCCCCACATTTTGCTGCTGTTTTCTGAGAATTATGTAGTTTGCTTTCATCATTCATAAGTGAATTCTCAGTTTGAACACAAAAAAGTTCTAGTTCAGCCTTAACTCATGAGTGTCTGGCAGAATACAGTCACAGAAGTAGAGAAATATGTACAAAAAATGGCCTCAAACTTGTTTCATGTTTGGAAAATGTGCTTAAAGATTTAGAGGAGGGTTGAGTGAAAGAAAAACAGTGTCTAAATTGTACCTGTGTTTCCTCAACCCTGTAGAAATATTACTTCATGAAAAGATCAGTAATGAGTTTCTCTATTTTCATGATGAATAGAATTATGGAGAAAAAGTGATTAGGAAACATCTTAAAGACTCATGAAGGCCTACTGGAGACCTTGGATAAGAAGAGGTATACTAATTCCTACAGGAGCTTTATTCCTCCCTTGGAAATGCAAAAGTACTGTTCACTCTCTGTTATCTAAGATAATATGGATTTGGAGTATCCTAGCTAATGCCAAAACCTGGATAACAATGATACTGTGCTGGACTTGTGGACAGGTTCTCTAGTGCAGTTCTGGAATGATATGACTTCCTCAGCATTTGTGATTTCCTGGCAGGAGGAATGCTGAAGAGTGCAGAATGCAGTGTTTCTGTGTCAAAGTTAGTTCAGATTGATTGGACAGTCAAATCCAATTTGAAAGTAATTAATTTGGCTAGAATTAAGATGATTATTTGTAGAGCTGCTAGCATGTCCATACTGATTCCAGGAAAGCATTGCAGTGAAATCTGAATTGCCTTTAGAGTCTTCTGAGGTCTAAAACCACAGGTTTTGTGCCATATGAAACTAGTCACACACCTAATGAACTTGAAAATGAACATGAAAATGTTGTAGGTACATTTTATGATGCTGCGTTGGAGTTACTAAACTCACTGTCTCCACCCACTACACAGGTAATGTGCAATGTAGATAATATGACTGCAGATAATTTACTCATAATTGCTACACTATTATTAAAGAGACTGTCCAAAAAAAGCTTTGTCCCATGTTAAAAGTTGTGCTTTGAAAGCCTGCAAAAATAGTCGGAGATCAACAGTACACTGAGGCTAGATTTTTGAGCTACCTCTAATGTTAATACTCATCAAAATGAGGTGGAAATGTTTCTGCTGTTTCTTAGGTTGAGAGAATGAGGAATCTCAGAACTTCAGCCCGATGTCAGTAAAATAGAGATAATCTCTCTTTTACAAGAGTGGGGTGTACTGCTTGATATATATCACTTGCTCAAATGGTATTTGTTTACTTATACCTTAAAGAAAAGAATCGTCAAAAAGATGAACCTGGTGAAGGCTCTGCAGAAGAAGATTCAGATAATGAAAATAATGACAGAAACCTTGGAGATACAACTGACATCCTAAATATGGTAATATATTCCACTAATGAATCTGTGACTCAACTGTTTTTGTGCAGGGGGACAGCAAAGCAGCTAAGTCATGTTTCAAGTTCTAGTCCAGAACTTTGGTCTAGCCCAGAACATCGTATATGACATCAAGAAGTATAGACATACTGTTAAATGAGCATGAATTTCATATCATCATTATGCAATGGAAACGTTTATTTTCATTTTCCACGTAATGTGGTATTACGAGATTGAAGCAGTCCAGTTAGCACAACCCCTCCCCATGCTTTAGCTCTGGATATCAGAAAGAAAAGGAGAAATGCATTGGATACCGCATAGTGGTATCTATCTCTGAACTTCCTCTTCCTGATGATTTCCAAGAGAAAGAACTCCAGGAAAAGAAACAGAGAGCTGTCTGTGTTCCTAAAGAGCTTTTTTTTTAGTACAGGCGGATCATATTAAAGGGAAAACCAAAATGGAGACAGTTTGATTATTTGGTGATCCCCAAGCATGTTCCTACATGTTTTTCTTATTTGAAAAATATGTTCACCTGGTCACTTGTGCACCTTTCCAAAACATTTTCTTCTCTCAGCAGATGGGGCATGTCCTGGCCTTAACCCAGTGCAGCGGAAAGAATGTTTTTCTTTTCCTTCAGTAGAATGTAAACAAATGTGCAAATTACTGTGGACTCAGCTCAAGATATCTTGTCAGTTAAACTGGGGGGATTGCACATTTTACAGGAATTATTACTTGTTTGTACTTAACAAGTACTTAGTAATTTAACAATCTGTGCATACTATATATACTTAACACTTAGAAAACTTCATTTTCATTTACAAGAAAAAGTTGTTTTCAGATGTGATGCACAACATGGCTTTCATTAATTTACTGAGGCATAATATTGCATACTTTACATGCTAGCTTGCTTTCCTTTTTTTGTTTTTGTACCCATTATGAATCAGTTTCAAAACATTTATCAGAATGAAACAGTAAATTTGAAAAACTTCTGTTAGGCAAACTTGTCAAAATAAAAAAAAAATTGCCCTTCAAGGAATCTAAATTAAAATAATCAGTTACAGCATAGTTGTTTCAACTTTTCTAAACTGTGACAACATATATTGACAAGTGTTTGAGCACGAAAAGCCTTTAATGGCATATTGATGATATGAGTTCTGGGTATCATAAACCAGAACTGTCCATGCTCACTGTGTTGAAAAAGAATATGGTGGTTAAACCGTAAGCAGTTAACTAACAGCTGCAGAGAGCATTATCTAGTCTTTTAGAATATATGGGAAGGGATGGCAAAAATCTCACTGTATTTGCCCACCTAGTAGTATACTCCATTGCCTTGCCTTTTTTTTTTGCTGAGACATAAAGGCATCAGATTCCAATCAAAATTTCTGCTATAATGTTTCTTTGAACATGTTCTTTCAAGGCTGTGGAATCAAACTGGATGTTAAGCTGAAGGTTGTGGTGATAAGGGAGTAAAGTGCTGTGTTTGTAGCCACAACTTCGCACTGGGTGCATGTGGGCAGTAAGAGAGGGCATGTAGCTTTTAGTCTCAACAATGTAGACATCTCAGCTGGTTACCACTCTCTCTCTTTGTAAGCTTTAAATGAAGGAGTGGATGTAAAATAGATGAGTTGAATAATCATACAGATTTTTGTCAACCTGGCTGTGCAATAGTATTACAACATTCATATGCCACGATGGTGCTGTGCTTTGTGCTTCTCACACTTCTCAAAAGCTGTGTGCGTTCCCTATATAATCAAATAACACCTCTTCTTCAGGGTTTAACTTACTAGTAATGTCATAATTGAAATAGCAATTGTCAATTTAAAAGAAAACTTACTCTGATTACGCAGTTTCTCACTGCAAGGTTGCTTTGCCTTTTCCTGGGCTCAACTGTTCTTCACCCCAAGATCCAGTGTTTTCTCAGGCGTGTTTTTCTCAAGAAGTGTGACTGTCCATCAGACGCTACTGTCCGAGTGTTGGTAGTTGGAGAATTAACAGTTATGGCGGAAGATGGTGCTGTCTAGTAATTTCTTTTGCTCAAACCTCCTTTTGCCTCCTCTGCTCTTCAGAGGAGCAACTCACTGTCCTTTCAGCCAACAGCCAGATGACCTGAAAAGGCAATTACCCAATCATTTTCCGTCACTGGAGAAATGATTAATTTGGCAACTGTTTTAAAGAGGAAGTGCCAGCTGATGCAATGTGCTTATACATATGAGAACAGAAACAAAGCACTAACCTTCAGGTAGTGAAAATCTGTAGCCCACATGATCTTAATAATTGTATGAACATAAGAATCTGTGAGTTTATTAATTTTTTGATTAATGGAACTTCTTTAATAAATGTATGCTCCAAAGAGGTCCTGCCTTTTTGCAGTCTGCAAGAATGGAATTAGCATATAGATGGAGGTATAAGTTTCCATTAATCAAATTTTCCTCTACTTATTTGGGTGCTTTAGCGTTTTTAACATGTATGAAGGTATTTACTACAGTTTCTTAGATGTATCATGATTAGATGTGTATTTTCTAGTTACAACACATTGAGAAAATCGATGAATACTAAGTTTAAAGTCAGTAGTTTAACCTCTAGGTCAGGGATTTTTGAAGTGGTTTTTGACCTCAAAGTTAACAGCTAAATAAAAGCAATATACTAAGTTCCCATCACATTTAGAAACCTAATCTCTAGACAGTCATTTACCTAGCTTCCTTACTGAATGAGACTGGTGAGGATACACAGAAAACTTTTAAAATGCTGTCCTGCATCTTTTCCTTTGAAATGGTGTGAAGATTTAAGTTACTTGATGAAAACAGTAGCTTTCATTTAACTAGCAATTTAATTGGTAAGCATGTGGCTTGAAAAATATTTTGAGGTTCTCCAACGAAAAAGTTTCTTAAAAATGTTGGTATTATGTCATGATGCAAACTTTCCTTACTAGTTATATTCATTCTTTAATAGAGATCTCATTCTTTGCAGACACATGTGGTGAAACTGAAATCCAGTGACCAGTCCTTAATATTATCACCAATCCAAAAACAAAAGGTACTGTAACTAATTATATATACGTATAGTTATACTGATGTTTAAAAGATCTGTAATCCTTGTATTATCCATCCACTTCATTGTTTTTGTTTTAACAAAAGCTAGGCAAATTTTATGGGCCTCCTCTTGCTAATATTCAGAATATCCATGAGATAAAATTCTAAGAAGCTAACTGAAGTCAGAGAGGATTGATGCAGGTACATAGAACTCACATGTCCAGCATAGTTTGAGATGAAAGTGTATAATACTCCACCAGTCTAAGGAACAAGATACTATCATAAGCACTTTGTAGTTTATGCTGGTAACATACGTGTTTGCTGTTTTGTTGATACCAAAATAGTTTAATTGTCTTTTGGGACACAATATAAGTAAAGATTTTATTTGCAGAAAATCATCGTAGAGTATATTTAAGGGACCAATAATACTGGTCATAATTATAAAATTAAGATATTTTTAAATTATTATTCTGTTTCATTCCTAAAATGGTACCAGTGTTTCAGTGTTTTGGTATATTTCATTATAATTTCATTTTATATTTAAAAAAGATTTTGCAGAATTTGTTCAGTAAGTGTAAATTTTAAAGCAGAAAGAAACAGATTTTCAGACTTATTAGGAAAAGCATCACAGTGAGTGCATCAGAAGAATTCCCAAGGGCACAGGTGGAGGAAGGTATAAGAGTACTGTAGTTCTTTCCTTCTGTTCGCACTACCTCCCTCCCACATTGCATGTACTCTAGCTTATGGGATGTGATCGTGGCTGCATAGTTCTTCTTGCATTCACTTTGAGTGCATGGACAGTGAAAAAATAGTACATTTGCCATCAACAGAATATTACATTTTTCTAACACGTATACTTCTAAATTCATTTCATTTGAAATACTCCACCTTTTATGCTATCTTTTAGTCCCATCACATAAATTGTTTCTTTTCTTGTTCAGATGTTTCTATAGTCTTTTTCTTTTGCTGTCATTTGTCCTTAATGCTTTCCTTCTTTCTTTCTAATTTTCTGCTTCTCATGTGGAATAGAAGAACAATAAAAATGTGAAAATGAAAAGCGATGGTAAGGGTGGGCTGAAAACCATTGATTCTGATTTCATGCAGAAAGGTCCAGAATTAGACTCTGGTTCTTTACAAAAGAAGTCTTCACTTTCAGAGTCACCAGGACAATATGCAGATTTAGAAAAAAGTAACATATTTGTAGGGAAGTCTGTTGCCAAAAAAAATACAGCGAAAGGTAAATCTAAGCATGCACAAAGTGTTAGTACTTTGAAAAGTGATGTTCAACAAATTAGCAAGGACAAATGCATATTAGTGAGAAGGGAAAAAGAATATTCAGAAAATCCTGAAATTGTCAGAAAGGAAATAACCTATAGTTTTCCCACTGAAAAACAAGTTCTGACTGAAAAAACAAATTATTCTGATAAAAAGTCAAAAGTTGTTAGATCTAAGCAATCCCTTAAAATAAATGTACTTCCGTCTGCATCCAGTGATCAGCCCCAGACTGGTTTATTAATTGCAGAAAAATGTAATCTTGTTGAAAGCCAAGGAAGTCAAGAAGCAGTAGAAGGTGGAAACAAAATAAAGAATGCTGTTGAAAAATCTAATAAATGTGAAAGAATCGGTGTCAGAGGGAAAGAAAATAATGTAGAGCAGAGGGACTTTAAAAAAAAGGATCCATTTTTGAAACAAATAGCTGTAACTATGTCATCATCTTCAAGTGAAGAAAACAGTAATGACCTTGCAAAATACATACTTAAGAGTAGAGAAAAAGAAGAGGACTACTATGAAGACAAAGAGATCCAGAAGGCAACACAAACAGTAGAAAATGTAAAAGATTTGGACTTACAAAAAGAAAGCAGTGAGATTGAAGAGGTGCAAGCTACAAACAATGAGAAAGAATATGTAGAAGACACTGATATAAAAAGCCTGAATGAGGAAGAGACAAACTCCGAAGCTAAATCTGATGAAGAGAGACAGTTAGAAAGTAAGAATAATGAGGAATCTAATCAAGAGCAGGAGAGCGAAGAAACTGAGAAGGGTGAAAGTGAAAAAGAAAATGGATGTCAACTAAATGAAACAGTTGACAGTGAAGTTGAAATAGGGGAGGAAGAAGAAGAGACTGAGGTTGAAAAAGATAGAGACCAAGAAGATTCAGCAGAAAGAGATGAAGATGAAGAAGATAACAAGGGAGGAAATGAAAGAGGTGAATCAGAGATTGAAAAAGACAGTGAGAATGAGAATGCAGAAGAGGTTGAAGAGAATCATCAAGAAGATAGCACAGACCAAGGAGATGAGGAAGGCAGGTTGATAGAGGAAGAAGAAATACCAAGTGAGGGAGAAAAAGAGGATATTGAGCAGGAGTATGCAAAAGACAAACAAACTGAAAAAGAAAAGGAAGAACAGGTTAAAAGTGAGGGAGGAGATGAGAGTGAGGAAGGAGGTGAAGATGGAGAGGGGGAGGAACAAGAAGAGGTGGAGGCAGAACAGAAAGGAGAAGATGAAAAGGAAAATGAAGGAAAAGAAAGGGAGAATGAAGGAGATGAAGAGGGCGAAGAGGAGGAGTTAGAAGAAGCATTGGCAGGGTGGGAAGAAGAAGAGATACCTGAAGAATGGGAAGAGGAAGACGAAAACAAGAAGGCTAAGGAGATGGGGGAGGATGGAGTAGAAGAGGAAGAAGAAGAGGGGGAGGATGAAATGGAAGAGCAAAGAGAAGAGGAGGAGGCAGAGGGAGAAACAGAAGGGGAGGAGGGGGAAGAGGATGAAAACAA
>VXAL01010443.1:448365-460936 GCA_013399475.1 Chauna torquata | reverse complement strand
AGAAAGAGGAAGAAAACGAGGAAGAAGAAGAGGGAGGTGAGGAAGGGGAAGAAGAAGGAGATGAAGAAGAAGGGGGAGAAGGGGTGGAAGAAGAGAGAGAAAGAGAGGAAGAAGAAGAGGGAGAAGAGGGAGTGGAAGAAGAAGAAGAGGGAGCTGATGAGGAAGAGGGATCAGAGGAGGGAGAGGGAGAGGAGGAAGAGGAAGGGGAAGAGGGAGAAGAAAAAGAACAGGGAGAGGAGGAAGAAGAGGGGGAAGAGGAAGAGGAGGAAGAAGAAGAGGAGGAAGAAGTGGAAGGAGAAGAAGAGGATGAGGGAGAGGAGGAAGAACAGGAAAAAGGAGAGGAGGAAGAAGGGAAGGAAGAAGAAAAAGCAAAAGGTAAAAGAAAAATTGTTTATAATAAGCTTCCACAAAAGAAAAACAAAACCAGGAAGCCAGGAAAGACAGAAAGTTCTGCTGTACCAAACAGCTCTAAACAAAAAATGAAGTCCAAACAGCATGTAGCAAATGGTTTGCATAATTCAGAACAATTTTGGAACAATGTGCTGCCTCATTATTTAACACTGAAGTAGTACAGACTACTAGAGATGCATTTTAAGGCTACTCAGGAAAATCTGAAACTATGGAAGCTTGATTTTAAAATGTAGCCAAAACTTATTATTATACATATACTTTAAGTGCCTGTTTCTTGAAAAGGACTGAAGAAAAATTGGAAATGTGGAGATTTGGGAAGCTTTTACGAGATAAATCGTATAACTTGTCGATACAGTCATTTACACAATCATCTTTGTCATATATGACAATTGCTGAGGATGCAAAATGTGTTTGCCTCCAGTTATAACTTTGTGCTGATGACATGAATTATACGTTATAACAGTGTAATCTTCTTTGCCTGTGAAGCAGATTTTTTGAGGTAATACACAAATTTTAGTGGCAGCTTACTTGTTAATGTGCCTTATATGAAAAAGAATGTCAGTAAATTATAAAAGATACATATTTTTAAATTTTGGTGTTTTTCCATATTCATTCCCCAACTTTTCTTCTGTTTATATATAGCTAAAATGTTTGTTTGAGTACTCAGCATAAATTAAAGAAAGGACAAGTTGCCAAATTTACATGGATCAATAAATGGGAGGAAAATGAAAATACAGACCTGGGTAAATGGCGGCCTGGGCTTTTCCAAAGGCCTTCAGGTTGACTTCTTATTTTTGTGTCAGCCCACAATTATGTGCAAAAAGACAAACATGAGCCTCAGAATTTGGCCTATATTGCATTATACTCAGAATGCATCTGTTTAGTGGTAATTTTTGACTATTACATTTGGTGATTTAACATAATTAAGAATTTGAAAATATAGACCTGTAAAACATTATTTACTTGTGTATACCATGCACTACAGAAAAGATTCAATAGCTGCTACAAAAGACTAAATTACATTAGTCATCTAACTCTAAGGTTCTCAAGGAGAGGAGTATATTTTGTTGCAGTGTGAAGTATATATGTGTTTTCAGGATCAGAGCTTAAGCTTCTTCTTATTGGAGGAGATTTGTGTTTTTCCTTCCTAAAAATCACATCAGTGATCTCCAGAAAGAAGATGCTGTAATAATCCAAGAAACTAGATGGAATAGTAAAAAAAGTGGCATGAAAGTCTAAACTATATTTGAAAAAGATAAAGTATGTTAATATTTCTAGAGCTTCCCTAAAATGCACAAACAAATCTTGAAATTTACTTTTGTGACTTTGTAATACTTCATTACTGCTATTAGTGGTTGAATCAGCAAAAGAAGGGAAATGAACTCTTGTCTTTCAGCATTATTAAATACTACACTAATGGGTGATCTGAGGAAATTTTGTAAACAGATCTCAGTATTGACATTGTCTGGAAGAATTATTATTTAAATGTTACTTAAAATGAGTACAGGAGACGAAAGAAACCAAAATGAGTAAATGTCACTCAATAAAAATGTTGATGGGATCGATACTTACATTGAGATTATGAAATATTTTTAATGTTGTTTTGTAAGATATTGACATTAAACTGTCTTTGACACAATGTCTCCAGAACTTGTTTTCTAGAAAGGCTGTGGTAGATTAGTACTTTCCCAGTAGATTCTAGTTCAGTCAACCCTTGCTACCTCAATCACCCCTTCCCTGTACCATGTTTGAAGTTAAGATCTATTTCAGTGACATGCTGTATGCGATAACCATAACAAAAATGCTTGCTCCAGTGACTGTATTTTGTCCCTGTGAAATTCATTTCAACCTTTGGAACTTTCTGGAATACATTATCTTGACATGGGTATGTGTAAGTCTTTGGAAAAGGGTAAGTATCCTGATATTCTGTTAGAATGGAATATTTTAACAGTTAAACACACTCCCCAAGAAGACAGTTCGCTCTAGTAATGTAGTCCTTAGTTCTTTTGCAGAAGTACTGCTTTATCACTGAAGAGCTGTGAAAATACTTACTTTTAAAACTAACTGGAGATAAACTGTGTTATTTTATCTTTCTTAGGAAAGATTAGGATGTTACTGTGACTAAACTTGGAGTGATACTGAGAAGTATTTCTATATGCCTAGAACCATGTTTCTTGGATACAATATCTACTTATTTGTGACTCTGAAATTCAGTCTTGGAAGAAAGCTGTGCTCTAAGAAAATTCTGTTATTTCTTACAAGCAATATTTGCAAGAGAGAGAGAAAAAAACGTGAGAGCACTTTGAAGCAAGTGATTTCAGGTTCCATATAGGAATGAATTTTCATTTACTGTTTAGGTGTAGCTTGTAATCTAAATCCTTAGGCAAATAGAGACCATTTGTTGTTCCTCTCTTAACATACACTGTTAACATAAGTCTTCCCAAGGTTTCCTAGGAGTGTAAAAGAAGCTGAGCTGTGGGCATCTCCTCTTCTTTATTCTGTCTGGATAAACATTCTTTGAAATGACAACTGATTTTATATTTCTTTCTGGATCATTCCTGTGGCAGAGGAAAAGCAGAGCATCGCTGCAGCTCTTCTAAGGGTTTTCCACAGAACCGTTACATAAATTGTACGCTATGCCAATGTTTCTGGGCTTTGGGGGGACTTTGGAACTCCATCAGCATAACTAGAGCGGAATTTTGTTTAGTTTGACTCATACTGGTTTATAAAGCTTGGTAGTTGTGGTTTTATGGAAATTCAGTATGTCCTTGGTATGTATTATGGGATACAAAAAGATTTATGTGCAGTACTTAAACAACATGGCAGAAGTACTCCCAAACTAGTTTTTAGTAGAGAAAAAAATCCTGAAATAGAGAGAGAAAACAACAGACATAACTGCCCAGAACAAAGGTCTGTCTAGCCCAATATCTTATTTCTGCCAGTGGCAACCTGTGAATTCCTGGCCAAAAAAATATATATGTATCTGTTGTATTTAATAGCCATTTTTTTCCATGAATTTCTTTAACTCACTTTTTGAACCCATGGAAGTATTTTGTGTCCGATACAGGTTTTGGCAAACAGTTCTGGGTTTACCTTAAATGTTGTGTGAAAAAGTAACTCTTCTTTTTGTCTTGAATCTGTCATGATACTTTCATTTGATGTCTGTATATTCTCTGTATTAGAGAAGAAAAAGAGCATTTATTGCCTCCTCATGATTTATTCCCTCATGATTGTCACAGGGAAAAACTGTTCAACTCGGTGGTTTACATCAAGTCAAGATCAAGGTGGTTTATTGATTTATTAATAATAGCTAACCAGCCATCAATGAACTACACATTCAAGATCAATAGCAGTAATATAACAGGTAACAACAATACTAGACATCCATAAAATGTTAATAAGCACCTGCAAATTCCTGAGCAGCCTTCTGCAGTTGATCTCAGAAATCGTAATTCCCCCCCGCCACCACTCATGAGCACGTTCACACAATTACGTATACACATACCACTTCTCACAGCAGACACGAGTTACAAGCATGTACCCGATTTTCGAGGGGGCAGGGGTGAATCTGCTATTGCCAGACACTTCCTGTTAGAGATGAGCATGTTCCAGATTTATCTGTACCCAGGCTGCTTCCTTCAATCTGCTAATCCACATGCTGGTGAGAAAGCACCCCGTAACGTCACGTACACACGAGGTGTGGGTTTCCTTCCTTGTTGCAGCCCATACTGCTGGTCCACCAGCTGGCATGCAGGCATCTGGCACAGAGGCTGTTCTCTTCAGCCTTGATGAAGATCCCCGTGCTGGCGTGGGAGCTTGTGGCAGTATCAAACCCAGTTTTGACCACTCCTCTGTTCCCACTTCTCTCCCCTAGTGTCACAAATATTCGTGCTTGTATACTTCTTTTCAAGCTGATTCTGATTTTCTTCAGGTTTTCAAAAGTCTCTTGTTACCATTTAATCCACCCAATGCTTATCTTAAGCATGTTTTGACATTGTTAATTTCCTCTTGGTCTTTCTCAATTTTGGGGCAAATAACCTCTCAAGTTTTTGGTATTCAACTTGCACACAGTGTGTACAGTCACAAGCTGATGTAATCCAGGTCATGTTACCAAGGGGGGAAGGATGCCACAGAGATTCCCCCACAATGATTTTGTAGACCTCTTTTTCCCATAATCATCTCTCTTGTAGCTGAAGATTCATCACACAAAAGCTCTTCCATAATCCTTGAGGCCTGTCTCACTACAGCCTTCTTAGGATGGAGGATCATGAGTTGGTTAGTAATCTAAAAGCAAGTGCATTATAGATTTATGCAACAGCATAATGACTTCCTATTTCTTATTCCCTTCTTAACAATTTTCTCTTAATTGACTGCTACAGAGCATTGCAATGGTATTTCTTAGAACTCTCAGTTGTAACGTTAAGATCTTGTTTTACAGTTCATGGTCTGCCACTGTGTATATGAAGTAAAGTTATGCACTATTTTACTTTTATCAACACTGAATTTTGTCACCAAGTCACTGTATGTAATGAACCCCCTCTGCAGTTCTTTACCATCAGTTGTTTACTACCCAGAAAAACAGCAAGCCCTGTGACATCATGGTTCACTTCTAGCCAGATGACTTTTGAACAAGTTGTAGCTTAACTCTTCCCTCATGCTTGCAAAATTTCAGCAGGTAAATTTTGTCATGTTATGCCTGAAAATATCAAACTGTTTATTCAAACAATAGTTTTCTTTGCATAATTTATGCTGAATAACAAAAATGTCTTTCTCCAAACTACAGAAGATATCTGGTTTGGATTCACTATTTTTTGTCCTGGTATCTTATCTGGATAGGTACATGCTTATTCTTGAGTATGGGGCTGTTAGGAATCATGCAGAACAGGACATTTAGCTTTTGTTTCCATTGTTTTTATTTTTTTCCCCTAGCTTTTCTTAGCTAAAAGATAACTTTTAGCTTGCTTTCTCCACAAAGGAATGCTACCTTATTGATCTTACTTCTCAGAACAGCAAATTGAATGTACAGTGTGAATCTAGTCATTTGACAAAAGCGTGGTTAAGATACTCTTCCTGGTACAAAAAAAAAAAAGAAAAGAAAAAAAAAGAGAGAGGTTAAGGGCAAAGCATCTTTTTTTGGTGCAGTGCCAAAAAAAAGTGACTTTTTTCTCAGTGCATATAGACTAGATTTATGAACCATGAACTCACATGAACTTTTGTGTATGTCTTTAATTTTAAAATTAGTATTATGGGAAGCCAAATCAAGTTCAGAAATAACAGAATCTTCAGACGAAATAATGTTGTCGGATCTGTAGACTGTAATACGGTACTTGGTAGCTGACATAGGAGGGCAAATTCTCAACTCATTACTAAATGTGCAATTCAGATAAATGGCAGTGCTTAGTACTGTAGCATTCTATGAGCAACTGGGTCAATATTGTGCTTGCAGAAATGGCAAACCTAGAATTCTGTCCTCAGTTAAGTTCTGAGTGTATTCTTGGTCTGAAGTCACTCATTGAGTTATAATATTTTAATATACTTTTTCATATGTTTTAATGCAGAGAAGAGAGGTTTGCTTTTGCATAGTGAAAATATTTTCATGAGATATCTTTGGCTTCAAAAAATTGCAGTGCTGAGAGCTACAGAGGCTTTATTTTTCTTTTGCAAAAAGACAAACCAAGTACACTTTATCACTGTCTTTTTTAAGGATTTGTGATAATGCCCGTTGCTTATTTGCTTGGCAACCTCGTGATATAATAATTTAAATAAATATTAATATTGTTATCTCAAAAACTCATACTTAGTTATGAAAATATTTATTATCAGGGTCCTGAGTTGTCAAGTAGACTATTTACCATTCTGGCTTTCGTAAATGTCCTAACATTGAAACATCAAACATGGCTCTTTGCTCTTTCTGTCTCTTGATGGTGGGTAGGTTACAGGGCAGTCTGATGGAATGTCCCAAGTTTAATGTTCTGGGTTCAGAGCTTTATCATTTGTAATGAGTACCCCTCCTTTCACACAGAATTGCATTAGTGGTTTGTGTGAAATGTAAAGTATTTGTGGTTGCATATTGAGAGTGTGAGAGTGAGCTAAACAAAGATAGCCCTAAGTAGAATTTTATATTAAACAAAGCCTTTATCTGCATCTATGCCTGAGCGGATATAGATCACAGTAGTGTTGAGGAGTAATATTTCCCACTTCCTCTGTACCAATGATGTTACAAGAAACTGTGCTGTGCCGTTCAGCTGGAAACTCAGCAATAGTCATCAACCTAGTATGAGTTTGGGATTGTGAGCCACCCTGGCAGAGGCTGGTTTTCTTAAAAGGAAGTATAAAATACTTATTTTCATTTTATCCAGAGTCTAGCCAAGGCACAAAATGCCTCTCATAATTAGAAACACAGCAGCAGAACTGCTGCAAAATTTAATCTCTTTTTGGGCACTTCATTGTCATTTCTAAGAAAAAAAAAAAACAAAGTGAACCTGAATGTCTCCTGTATAAAAAGTACAGAGAGAAGTTAAGCTCTATTTCAAAGCAGACCTTCTGATAGCTTTCACAAGTACTAGCATGACATGGGAGAACAATCGCACGTGGTAATTGGTGGGACTTGTGTTACTAGGTTGGGTGTGCCTTGAAAAATCTACCCATACAGAAAAAGCTACAAGATGAGAATGAGTTTAAAGACTGCTGTTGCTTGTACAGAAATTGCCACTTTTGCATCAGAGTATTTTGAAGTGGGGGATCTCCCTGGAGAGACTCAGTCTTGCAGAGTGTGAAGACTTTAGTACTGGCTCATGGGGCATCCTCTTCAGGAACGTATGGAGAACAGAGAAACTTGAAAAACCTTCCTGCATGCTGTGGTGTTATTGCCAAAATTTGCTTTTGCCCATATTTTTATAAAGCGCTGAATAATAATTGGCATGATTAAGGCAGGATTTCAACAAAAAGCAGTGTTTCGGAGAGACATAAAATACTCTAAGCTGTGTGGCACAATAGAAGAAAGCAGTGAATGTCCTCATTCACTTGCAAGTAAGTGGGAGCTGCATGACCAACTCCAGGTACTAAAGCCTTTTTTTAATAAGAATTTGAAAAAAATGTACAAACTGCATCCATGTGTGGGCTAATATTCCCAAGTTAGTTTTCCTCTTTGTCTGTTAGCATTAAGAATTCATTTTTATGCAGCATAATATCTTCCAGAGACACACCAATTTTCTGAGATAATATATTCTGATTTGAAGTTGCTCATTTTAGTTCATCTGTTTTGCTTAAGTACCCAGGATTTATTTTGGTATGCCTTTTCCAAGTGATTAAAGATTAAAGGCTATTTATGTAAAAGAGTTTATAAGAGATTATATTTGATGTAAGTAGTCTCCAACTTGTTTTGTGATTCTTCACAAAATACCTTAAAAATTCTTTCTAGTTCTGTAGAGGTTTGCTTTTTGTTTTCCTTTTCACCTTGGAAATTAATGTTATTTATTTGTTCTCCAAAGAAAGCAGACTTTTTGGAGAAGATACAGCTTGGTATATGAAAGGTATAGTACATCTGAGCTATTTCAGATGTTGATTTATCTTGGGGAATAAATAATAAAAATTTGTTCTGGCTTTCTGGAGCAAGTATCCTTTAGGTAACTCTATTTAATTTTTTTTTGTAGTGAATAGATAAAGTCAAAATCTAAAACAAGCCTCATGTGTCTTTCTTCAGTTACACCTACAATAACAAGCTGGCAAGCCACTGAATAATTGCACCACAGCGAACTGAAATAATCTTTAAGATAATGGCAGCAAAAAAGGACTGTCTAGTGCTGAGTACTAAATGTCAGTGTAGCGTTTCTGAATGACACCTAAAGTTTTGAAAATGCAGTAAGATTAATTCTTTTAATGCAAAGTATGTGCACTGCAGCCTGTGACAAAAGTGTACAGATCTGTGGAAACTTGTATAGGTCCTGTTGTTTGGCTTTCAGAAAACAAAATGTATTGCTTAGTAAAGTACTGGCAGAAGATGGCTTAGGAACACAACAGTGAAAAATGAGTCTGCTCAGTCAGTTTATATCTACATTATTTACAGCTATCCACTATTTTAGTAAAGTTTTATCAGAGTGATACCATCCTGTTAGAGGATGCAACTGTAATGTCACAAGTACTATTGTAGTAATTAGTTGTCCCATATTCATGGTAATCAGTGTGCCACTATGTGGGCATCTGCTACTTTGAAACATTTTCTTCCTTCATGTTAACAAGAAGACACAACTATCCTTAGAGTTCAATTTTTGCTTGACATGCAGAAACAGAATCTCATGCCTGACATAAAAATTACTTTCATTTCTTTGACTGTTTGCACAGTGTGCAGGAAATTATGAGTTCAACATTGCATTAATGTTCCAGCATATTTACATGACAAAAGTCTTTTGTATTAAGGGACTGTTATAAGTATCAAGTAATCCATGTCAAATGCTCTTGACATAGAATTATATCATTAGCAAATAAATATAACCTTGTAGACCAAAATATAACAGATTTTAATTTTTAGACAAGGTATGGTAGTGGGCTCTACTTTTTACTGAAAATTCTTTTGCATGTATTCAGCTGAGGTTCCCTGTTTGTCTTCATGAAAATATATAAGGAAAGCTTAGTTTGGCATGTTGACTGCCTCACTGCTTGTGATTGAAAGAATAAGCTTTTAAATGTCTCATTTGAGTACTCTTATTTGAATACTCACATCTTTGAATTTTGTCAGTTGTCAAACTGTAGAGCTTTTTCTTTAGTAATCATTAAAGTGGAAGATGCTTCTCTAAGGTTAGAATAGCTGAGCTAATAACTTTTCTATATTAATAGCTAGAAAATGAAAGTCCAGTTCAAATTCCCGATGACATGGCTAGCACTATGCCTTTTAAGATGTTAAGCTTCACTGTAACCCCTAAGTAAGTAACTATGGGGTATGTATCTTAGCCTTACTAAGAGTTTTGTAAGGCAGTATTTCCAGTCACTTCACATTAGATAACTTGACATTGTTACAAGATCAATATCAATAAAATATTATGTGCCTTACATGTTATATTACCCATCCATATATTTCTAACCCATAAAGGGTAAACAGAGCCATTTTTATTGTCTTCTCTCATCTGTATGTAAATTAGTGGTTAATATTGTTACTTTAAAAGCCATGTTAGCAAAATGTTAACATTGTGTATTTTCCCAGCATAGGCAATTCAAGACTGACATTGACATGCACTAGTGTTTTGAAGATCAAAATGAGGATTTTTGGAGGTTATGATTCCTGTACCTGTTCCTCTTCAATCCTGCATCAAAAAAGAAGGATGATCTGTAGAAATGTGTTTTGTAGTTGTCTTCACCAGTGCTCTACAAAGGGAGCATTGTTCACTCCGATATAACATCATTACGTACTGTGGCCCATAGATCAACCTCCATAGAGCTGATACCCATCTACTATAAGTCTTGTACTTCATAGTGAAACTCCTTCTAGATATGTATTTAGTTTGGTTGTTGTACAGGCATGTAAGAGAGCCATGGGATGCTTTGGGGCATCTAAAGGGAATGGGCTGGACAGGTAATGGGAGGAATCTGTTCCTCATATGACTAAACACTCTGCTAAGCAATTGCAAATTTGTGGCTGCTTGGTAGAAGGTAGCCAAGGAAGAAGCATGTAGCTAACTACCTCATTCTCAGATGTCTTTGATAGTCTTCACTATGGATTAACAGTTTCCAGGGCAAATAGATACAGAAATATCTTTTCTGTAGACCTGAACTCTCCATTTCTTAGTGGTACACATAGTAATTACAGATTTCTCTTCATGAGTGAGTTTTCACAAGATTTTTAAAAGATCTGAGAAGATCTAAATTTATTTTGTCAGTGGTTTTGAGGTTTTCTTCCCTAGAAACATAAATCGGTGGTGGCAAACAAAAACTATTTTGACGTCTTGAGGAGGCTTGGAAACATATCATAAGCCTTCCCTTCTGAAATGCTCATTATGGGCAGCCAGGCTGCCAGAGCTCAGATTCTGTAAAGTATGCAGGAGGGATCCACAAAGTTAAGGCAATGTAGAGAAACCTGTTTCCCAGCTGTCATTTGAGCAAGCTCTACCATGAGACATGTCTTCAAGCTTCACTGAGATTGTTTTTCAGCCAGAGCATGACACCAGGTGAGACAGTGGTATGGAAAAGATTGTTTCATAGTACTGACAACTTTTTGTCCTCGAAGAAACTGGAATCTCAGGCTTAAATGAAAACCATTTCAAGCATTTTACTTGTATGTTCTTTGTTACTGTTGACTTTCTGCGTGTGTCCTTGACCAAGTCAGCTTTTCTGTGTCTCAACTTTGGGGGTAAAGCTATTGAAATTATTCTTACAGCATTATCTTTCTATGACTAGGGAATATAAAGTGGAATAAGAAAATAAACCTCCTAAAGCATGATGATGGAGAATAATGCAGAGTTTATACTGGGTTAAATATTTGCTTTATTAGTAGTGTCAAATTATTCAGAGATTATTTTTAATGGCCCAACGGTTCATCTTTTAAAGTAAGAATATCTGTAGTATGGCATTCTCATCTGTTGTTCACTAACATTGGTAAAAACTCTCTGAAACATGCATGTAAATGGGCATGTGAAAGTGACAGTAATAAAACTGTGCTATCGGATTTATCATTCAAAATGGGTTATTTTAGAAGTTGAAAGGATAGGGACAGCCAGAAACACCTCTGCCAAGCTGCAGGTGTAGTCAATGGGAATGTGGTCAGTCTAGGAAGCCGTTCAGTTTAACAACATTAGGTATCTTCTTGGAGATCCACTGCTCTTAGTTCCACTGATTGTTTTGTCTAGGAGTATGGCTCAGTTACCCAAACACATCTAGTGTCGCTTTAGGTGTTGTGGGATATCCTGTACGGCTGTGAATTGGAGTATAGAATGATGCTGGTCCCCCTAAGTCCCGTGGAAGGATGTCTCAGATTCCTAGGATATCTGAGTGGCACTTATCAAAGGAACTCCACTGAAGACAATGACAGCTTAGCTCTGTCATCCACTCTGTAGACTTCTACATTTGTTTAGGCTAATAGGAAATGTTTTTTTTGTGATAGAATCCAAACCTGATACAAAGGTTCACTCTAAGCAGAACCTGTGGAGTATCACAGTGAAGTTCAACCACGCGTCTGTAAAAAAGCAGTGATTTTTGTAGGCATAGGAGTTATGAGTCTTGTAAGTTCTAGAAGGCTACTGTAGGATATTTTTGTACAGTTTCTGAAATACTATAATTATGTTGATATGGATACTGTGAATGATATCACACTGATTGTGCTCTGTTTTTTCATTCAAGTGTACTAAGCATGTCCACATGATTCTGCTTACCACAGTGCAAACCCTGTCCACACGATCGAAAAATTCTATATTGCTGACAGTAATTTTGTATTTTGTGAAAACATTGTTTCATTCTTAGAATAATGCCATTCCAAGTCCCACTGATCAATGCTGGCTCTATGAAGACACAGATTAAAAAAAAGTCTTTTTTAATATTACTTTATGATAACATTTCTAGCTATTTGGAGCATTGAGATCTGATGACATTTTCAGCACATTTCCAAAAAAAAAAAAAAATAGTTCTTCCCTCCTTTCTCTTTTGATTTAGCACTAGACTGTGCTTCTACGATATATTTATAAACAGCAAATTCAGGTTTTCTTATTTACCTCTGGTAGATGTAGCNAGTGTGACTAAAGGTAAGGCTAGAAGTATAGGTCATTTTTGAGATTGGATTATGTAGTTGAGTAAGTGAGGATTGGAAGAAGAGCTTTTTCATATCAGTTTGATTTTGGAAACTGATTTTCATGTGAACATGTCGTGACCTTTTAGTGTCTAATTAGGAGAAGTTATTCCCTCAGAACTCAAATCCTAACTCCTTTTATTGCCTACACTGTATGGAACATCAATATTTTTGTTGTTGATTCCTTGACCAGTATCCCCATATCAGCACAGCTAGAGATACTTACATGTGGTTATAAAGTGGGATAAACAGTTCTGGTGTTTCAGAGCTGGACTAAACTCTTCTTTTACATTTAACTGTCTTTACCTTATTTAGTAGATGCATGTTGCATAGTGCATACATGTGCTACTAATCTTAAATTTCCTCCAGTTCAAAGTGACTAAGTTGAATCCC
>VXAL01010443.1:430672-441138 GCA_013399475.1 Chauna torquata | reverse complement strand
CAGAGAGGCACAGTGGTAAATTTTGCAATAAAAGAAATAGCAAGTGAATGAAGATAAATATTATTATAATTATTTTGAAAGTAAGCAACATTACTACAGTTCTGATGTTACAAAGAACTTTTCTGCTATTCCCAGAGTTATTTCTGTTTTTCTTAAAGAATAACCATGTGATGCTTGACCCTCCCATATGCAGAAATCCTGATACCAAAAAAAAAAAAGAGATTATTTAATGAGTTTCAATTTATTGAAAAAAAGAAAGGATTGCATTGTGTTTGTAACTGGTGGTTAGATTAGTTTGGTTTCTTCTAAAGGGAAGTGTATAAGTCAGTCGGCAGATTTTCATACATTGCTTTAATTAGCCTAGTGAGAGTGGTTTTGAACAGTGAATGGCTAGTATGTATTGGTATGGGTTAGCAAGACCAGAAGAAAATATGCTCTACTAAAATAAATTATAGTACTTCTGTCAGTAGAAATGAGATAAAGCCCATTGATCATGTGTAGCATGCCCATAAAAGACAGGTTGTTAGTCACATCAGGTTTTAGTGAGGTGAAAACTTAGGAGTTGATTCTTATGAGACATTAGCTAAATAATTTTTCCACCACATTTCCCTCTGAAAGCAGCAGCTCAGCTAGTTGATCTTCTATCTATTTCCAACATGCACTGATTTAGGGAGTATATATATATGTATGTTGAGGTGTACCTTACATGGAATTTCTTACACGTTTAGGATCCAAAGGCTTCTGCAGAGACTCCCTGCTGTGTTTCTTGTTGAACAAAGACTTTTATTGTCAACTGACTTTGAGCACATTTGTAGTCTCTCTGACATAAAAAGATATTATTAATTTTAATAGGGCTGCACACATGGTTATAATGAAGCATATTAGGCATTTACTGCTTTGGAGTTTTGCAGATCTGAGCCTTTATTTCTGGACCTTGCCTCAGACTCGTTTGAAAGAAACACAAATAATTTTGCACCACTTGCATTATTTTGTACAAAACATACAATATGTAATTTGGCAAAATGCGATCATTTTAACTTCTTTTGTTCATTTCTGCTATTTTGACACATTTCAAATATTGCAGCAGAGTGTTTTTCATTAGCATTTTTTAGTCACATTGTTTCTACCAAGGATAAATTTCTGGCCTAAATTGACCCTGGTACATACAAAAGGCTTTGTGGTTTTTTTTAAACCTTGAATTCCACAGCTAACTGTTTTGGGCATATTATTTACCTTTTTTTACTCCAGTTTTCCCTGTTTAAGCGAAAGCTGCTGACAGACCAGAAGAACGTATGTAACAGAAAGGAAGATTTATCTGGAAAGCCATTCCAGAGTGAACAAGAAAAAGAAAAGGAAGATTTATCTGGTGAAGACAGTAAAGATGAAAACCAGAATCATACATTGGAGAATTCCAACGAAACTGTGACTAACCATGATAGAAGGATGAAATCTTCTACTTGTATATTACTCTAACTCTGTTGTAATATGTAAGAATGTGACAGTCTTAAAGCACATAGTGCAATTTATACTTGAAAACAGTTACAAGTTACTGGAGCTGTTAATGGTTGCTTTGATTGATTGATTGTTGTGATTTTAAACATGCAAACCATTTTCTTGGTATTTATTAGTAATTTTAATAGTTGCAATTGATATGTTTATCAGAATCTTGCTGGAGTTCTGTGGCCTTAACTGTTAGTGTTGTAAAGCGAAATATATTTTTTTATGTGAAAAGTTGGATACAGGCATTTCATGTTTTTTGCTAAATAACTTTATTCTGTTTCAGTCTACAGAGTACCACTTTCAGTTCAATGCTCTTGCAAAACTATAAATATTTGATGTAAGACATTTTTTGGCTTAACAAACTGGGTAGGAATATTGAAGTTCACGTTTTAAAGAGGGTACTCAGATACTTAGAAATACATATGCCTCTTTCTATTTTGACTTACAAAAATAGCAATAAACGCCTCAAGTTTTTAACACGTAGGCCGTCATTGAGGAAGTTACTTAAGGGTGTGCCTAATTTCATACATGGCAGTAGTTCCATTGGAAACAGTACCTCTAACAGTGACATAAATATGTAAGTCAGTATCCTGCCAACTGGGACTTGCACAAACCTCTCGTCTCTGACAGATGGTGAATGCCTTCACTCCTGCTGAAATCAGCGTAAGGTGATGGGACTCAGAATCAGGCCAAATAAAAAGTGGTAGTTTCAGTTGAATTCCAGTCCTATAGTCTTTGAACACCCATACCTTAATCAGCCTCTAGTGAAGCTTTTCTAACAGGAGAGGAGTGTTATCGTAGTTATTATGGAATACCTTCATATTGCAAACAGATTGCTATGGGCTATATATTCACGTTTTTTGCAGGCAACCTGGCTTTTCTTCAGATGGTGATTGAGCAGCTGGAGTAGTGAATCCCACTACTGGCACGGATGAGCAGAATGTTTGTTTTTTGAATTAGTCCAAGAAGCAAAAGTGACAAACCCACTATTCTAATTACCAGTATTCCCTTTAAATGAAATTTGATTTCTGAATATTTAGTCTAGATAAATAAGAAATATAACCCTTACCATGATGAATCTGAGCCAGTGTCTGCTTGCCCCTTACTCAAATATGTGTGGTTTTTATGAATATACACGAGCTCTAAGATAAAATACAAAGAATTAATGCTAAACCGAGTACTTGTCAGAATACTTTGCAAGGGATAGATGATCTTTATAAAAAATCTAGGATTTTTTTTTTTTTAATTTCATTGACATGAATACATTATAATATTCCTTTGGCCATGTTTACCTTTGAATTATCAATTTTGCCTAGTTTCAAAGTTGCTTTAGTCAGAAGTGTCTGGAGTTATATTTGGCCTAGAAGTTGCTGTAGCTGAATACTTTGTCCCTGTAAGTATGTCAGGTGCCCATTCCTTCATGGGGTCTCCTCAGTGCTACAGTAAGCATCATGCTGAAAACCTGGATGTTTGGGTCATATGTTGCCAGAGTTACTTAAGATCCTTTTGTTTTGATCTGTTATTTTCCTTTGGGCTACTCATGAGTTCTGCAGTGAACCTTACATGAGCTTTTTTTTCCAATGTGCATTATATTTACATATTTTCTTATTTTCCTGAATGCACATGTGGTTTCTGTTCTGCTTGGATACTGTTGTGAATAGTAAAGTGGAAAAGGAGGGATAGACCAAATAGCACCCTCATTAATTTAAATGAGCTTTCGTTATTTTTTTAAGGGGAGAAATTCAGTCACAGAAATTGTTACCATAAGGACAATTTCTTCTTTTAAATGTGAATTATTTTAGTGGAAAATGGTACTTTCGAGTGGTAATTACCCTTAAGCCTAATGCTACTGAAGTTTACGTAACGGAGTCTGAACTGATGTTCACCAAAGCTAGTTTCAGGGACTTGTGCATTTATCTGGTCTGTACCAGATGGTCCAGTTTACTTAGGAAAAAGCAGGAGCAAATTAATCCGTCAAATGTCTTTTTTAGATGTCTTCCTCGGTAATAAAAAAGAGTAAACAAATAAAACAAGTTATATGTACATGTGTATTAATTTAAAACTTTTTTAACACGTTCACAATCCTTATGATAAAAATGTAAGATTTTTATTATTAAAAGGCTTTCATCAACTGAACAATAGCAAAAAGTTGTAGGAACATTTGTAGTATATTTTTCTATAGTTTGTTACTTTCCCACAGATAATTTATATCTTTATTCCTAGATTTCACAGCCTTATCATACAACTGAGATTGTCCTTCAGAATTCCTGGTTTTCTAAAATTTCATCATAAAAAAATACCACTAGGTGGAGTTTGCGTTCTCCAAAGGTACAACTGTATCATCCCAGTCTCTGGAGCCAGCAGTTTTCCTTCCCCTGGCCCCCAAAAAGCAGTTAAAGATACTCACTCTGTATCAGTTTTTCTGATTCAGAATTCTGTGAAAGGTTTGTCTTTTCTGGATTATCGCTTTTTGCTTTAAGGTCCTCTGGTACCTTAACATGTTTATATAGTGGTGTTTTTCTTCTTTTAAGCTTTATAGAAATATCATATATACCTTTATAAAAATTTAAAGACAGAAAAATAAAATCACTCATATTTCTGAATGTATACGAAGATGCGCAGTGGGCAAATTCTAATACATCAGTTCAGTTAAATGTTTGATCGGAAAAAACATTTATACATCATGCATGCACACACACACATATATACACTGATACACCTAACTGTGTATATATACTGAGATACATACATATACACAGATGTATGTGTGTATGTTTATAAATGATCAAATATACATATACATAACCTGAAATTACCATTTCATACATACATTTACATATGTTTGTTTACCGATTTCCAGAAGCACAGAATTCATTTATGCGTCTACCACTCCTATGCAAGTTTGTGATGACTGAAATAGAAAAGGAGAGAACATGCTGTTTAGGCAGTATTTTATACACCCAAAGATTGTAATAAAGTATCAAATGAACTTTGTATAACTTTTTCCTTTTTCTTCCAGGAAATAGTTATATAATAGGCAAACTTGTCCAACTTTTGTCCCTAAGGAAGGTTTTAAGTCATGCTATTGACATTAGAGGAGTTGAAATGAATTGAATTAATATTATAATGGTAAACCAATGTAAGCCCTGATAATCACGTATACACAAGCTAATCTTAGGTGACTATTGATAAACTTAGTAGGGGTTCACTTGAAATGTACTCATGAATAAGACATCAACCTGTCCAGCTTTTACCAGTGCCTTTTGACATCTAGCATTTTGACATTTACTTAAGTATATCAGAAATGCTTTCTTGCACCCAAAGCCCATTCTGTACTCAGTTTCCACTGAAACTGCTGGCCAGAGTCCCTGCTGACCGAGAAGGGGATGATTCTTAAAGCAACATAGTTACACTACCACTCCTGACACTACTGTCCTACTCTCCACATCTAATACCTCCAGATGAAGGAATAATGCTTCACTCAGATTTATGGCATCTGCCTTGCAGCATGGATGCTTAACAACACAAAAAAAAAATTATGTCAATTAGCAGTAGAAAATAAATTATTTGAATTGGGTATTAAAATCTAATATTGAGCAAATTTAAAAATACCAAAATGTTGGATATGAAAATGATAACCATTTACAGCATCCATGGACAATTTTCTCTCTTTAAAATACAAACAATCTGTAAATTTGCTAAGAGTGTTTTTAAGAGCTATGTAGTTTGTACTATTTATACTATTCGTTACTCACAACGGTTACATTTTCACCCAGTTATATATAAATTCCTTTAAGAACATAAATAGTGTCCTAGTTAAGTGTGATAAGACCACTATTAGTGGTGAGAATTGGGAAAATTAATGCTTTGATAGTACGTCTGCTTTGCTCAATTCCTTATACTGATGAGGTGTCACTCAAACTTCAACCTATTTAATTCTAAGACAGTGCTGGAATTGCATTTTAATCACGGAATATAATTACCAGTCTCTTTTTCAGATAGTAATGACTCAACAAAAACATTGCAAAATCTAAATCTGGCTAAATTGCTGTTCTTTTATTTGTACACAAAGAAATCTTTCATTTTCAAGACCATTCTCATTTTATGTTGAAACAGTTTAGACACAGCTGTTTCCAATCAAAATCATCAAAAGCTGAAGAGATCTTACCAGTTAGAATTTTAAGAGATAACAGCTTTAAAAAAGAAAAAATAGAGCTTTTGTTCTTCAATATATCTATTAAACATTAAAACATGTATCTGCTGATATACCACATACTATTCTTAAAAATAATATGCAGTATCCAACTAAGAATCCAAAATTCTCTTCCTCCCTCCCCCTCATTTCTGTTTTGTCACTGCCTAAGAAACTGTGAGTCATCCAGATGGAAGGCAGAAAATGCAACTGGTGTTCTTGAAGACTTGCTATGTATGTATCCTACACATGTATGCTATGTATGTGACTGACCCAGACTTCCATGTTGATATTTTCCAGAGAAAATTTTTTGTTAGTGGAGAAAATGAGGAAAAGTTAGTCTAGCCATCTTCTTTATGCCATTGCAGGATGGGAGAGCGTGAGGCCACCAATGACTGGGAATACCCAAGTATTGGGTATTGGATCGGATCACTGACACAGGGAGCACAGAGAAGGATGTGCTCAGGGAAGGAACACGCAGAGAGTGCTGTCCTGAAGAACATTTCTTTTCCCTGAAATATAGCAGTATATTCTTAAGTATTTTTGTCAAGGAGTGGGTCATTAAATGAAGATTATTGTTGCACACAAGACACTGTTTGATAATTATCTCCCTTATTGAAGCTTATAGAACAAGAATTTCCATTGGTCTACATCCTTCTGATATTTTTACCCAGTCATGAAGCTAAAAGCCTGCTAGGCTATCCTCTAGTGTTCTGTTTTCTGTCTGTATCTTAGGAAAAAAAACAACAGCTTTCTATTAGAAAATATGAGTATGTCACTTAAAAATGCAAAATGAGCGAAGTCTCTTCGACAGGCACACTATCTGCAGGGGAGAGGCCTTTTGAAAACAGCACTGAACGACGCATCTACTCCGTGTGAGCTGAGGCACATGCGCTGACAGTGGGGTTTCACAGGCATTTGTTGACAGCAGCATTATGGTAAGATTGAGAAATTTTGTATTTCATTCCCAAGACCGAGCTGTATGTGACACACATCCATCTGCCTCCTTCTGGCAATGTCCTCCCCAAACTCTTTTTTGCCTTTTTTCCTCTTGGTGTTTCCAGTGCCTCATCACAGCAGTGCCCGGAGTTGGAGTTGATGATCCTTGTGGGTCCCTTCCAGCTTAGGGTGTTCCATGATTCTATACCCAAGGAAGCCGAAAGGAAACTTCTCTTCCTTCCCGTTACTTCACAGGTCAATCCCAATCTTTTTTTCCTTTTCAGTCTCCTCCTGTTGGACTCTTTGTCAGTCACAGAAACGTCCCAGCGCTGGAGTGCACCCAACCAGCCTGCAAGCACCCAGACTGCCCCCAGAGTGGGATGCTATCAGAGGCCGAGTTCATGTGCAAGAGGCTGACAACTGGAGTGAAAATTTGAGCCCTACGAGTCAGCAGTTAGAAGCAGCTGAGAAGGGGGTCTGGTAACAGCAAACGCTGAGCAACAGCTAAGCAGTTCTAGCTGTTGCTGCCACTAAACGTCATTAAGAAAGTAATTCAGAAACTTTCAAGAACAGTAAGAATTGCATAGTGCTATATTTTTTATTTTAGAGGTTTCTGCAGATATTAACAGGAGTAACTTTAAGTATCAGAGCATTCTCATTAACTAAGACTATTCACCAGGGTAAAAACACTAGTGTAATTGTTTCCCGGATTGGGCCCCCAGTTTGTCATCTTCTTGTCATGACTAACAGAGTCTTAGTTGGGGCTTCCAAAGCTTAATTACATGCAGCTGGGCTCCTGTTTTGGGTTTGTTTGGTTGTTTTTTTGTTTGTTTGTTTGTTTGTTTTGTTTTCCCTTACCATTCTTTACTATTTGGTGAACAACTTTAATCAGGTTGTTAAACTGTATCAGAAATTGTACTTTATCGAACTTCTCCCTCCATCAATAGCTGTCTCACCACTGTAACTGTAGTTAAGTTACAGCTATTCTGGTGCAGACTAAGAAAATTATACTTCTGAACCTCTATTTAAAAAAGCATGAAAGAGGAGTTATATGCTTAAATTGACTCACAGGCATATTAAGAATATATCTGTAGGTCTCCAACAGCACTTAACTTTGCTTTGGGTCTTATTGTGTAGTAAACTAAGACATTCTCACACACTTCCATCTTGTACTGTTAGCTAATTTTACTTTTAAAGAGCTTTATTTAATTGGGGACTGCATTTTATTTGCCACTAAACAGTCAGAAACTGAATCTTCAGTGAAAAGCATGGTGGCTATTTCTTGTGTAATGCCAGTAGTACCTGGACCAAAGAGCCACAAACTTAGATATTCAGATTTTTTTCTATGACTATTTGAAAGCTGAAATGGGAGGAAAAATTGACCAAGACTGTAGTTTCAAATTCAATAAATGTGACACTTGTTTAATATATTCCTAGTACCAAATACTTTCTCCTATGAGAAGTTCCCTTAAGAAAATGACTTTACAAAAAGCTAATTTGCATTAGAAATTCAGAAAAGTTTTTTAAAGATGTCTTGAACTTGTGTTTCAAGACCCAGTCTTTTGGGTGATTTTACATAACTGCCATCCTAACAAAGATGGAGAACAAGGGCTACATTGCACAGGTAAACTCTGGATCCAAATCACATCTGAATGAATGCACATCTCAGTATTGCCATGTTTACAAGGCTGATTTCAACCAGTCCATCAAGGATACATTCCCACTGTCAGTCACGCTCACACTTGCATTGAAATTTGAGCTGTAACTCACAGGCTGTGTAAACTCTTAAATCTTTTGCCTTTCCCAGGGCACCTAGAGCACTCCGAGAGCTGGACACTAGTGGAAATAGAACATCCCAGCCGAGCTCAGGCACAGCGTGCATGGTAAGCTTTGCGGGTGGAATCACACCTACACCCTCGGGAACACCACAGTAGTTTAAAAGCTTGTTGATTACTGTCACTCAAATGGGATGTGTGCCTCTACTAATCTGGACACCAGAGCAGCAGTTAACTGACTGCACGTGCTACTGACAACTTAGCTTCTTACACTGAGACACTAACCAGACAAGATGGATTTGTCACCAGCACCTGGTTTCTGTATTGTGGTAATGCAGTTTCAAATGGCTAGAAAAGGCAGCCCAAGAGAGAGGCCGTGGCCTCTGTGGTTTGGATTGTATTGGGACAGCTGTTGGAGAAGCTGCAGCTGCATTAAGACTGGCAGTGGCACAATGCTACCATACCTGTATAGGCCTTATGCTCTTAGGAAGAAGATCTAAATGAAGGCCATTGTCTTGGAAACGAGCAGCTGGAAGGACTCGCACAAAGAGAAAGCGAGAGATACCTGCTCCATTAAGGTCTGCTTCAGGTACCGGGGCCGTTCCAGCACATTCTCATGCCGAACTGTTACCAAAGCCTTGCAGCACAGATAAACTGCAGAGATTATCACCATTTATTACAGACTTCTAACCTTTTACTTTAATCTTTACTGCGATGTCTGTGCCAATAATATTAGCCTAAAGCAATCCTTTTTTCCTTATTCTTCCACTTTCAAACACAGTAACGTTAGTATTTTTAATCTCACGTCACATGGAAATCTGTTCATAGGCTGGTAAACTGCAATGGCTCAGATGATACTACCACCATTTTTGCTCCCATCATTTTTTTGTTATGTTTTGTTTTTTTAAACAAAGCGATAAAAACTGAACATTGAAGTCCAGCCTAGTCCAGCTGCTTCTCCCATGGGAGAAGAGTTGGTGCTGAGGACCCAGCGCCCACACCATGCCCGTGGGTGAGTGCCTGCTGGTAGCTGGAGCACTGTGGGCACACTCCTAGGGCAGGGTTCAGTCTCTGATGCCAGGCTTGGTGAATTCGGGTGGAGAGGTATACTTCACTCCTGATCCGAACAAAAGCTCTGATTAGAAGGAAATGTTTGGGAGGAAGCTCCCGAACACAGCACCCATCCAGATTTTTACTGTAATTACTAGCAAGATCCCATTTCTTAGGCCACTTTGGTATGGCCAGCCTGAAAGGTAGGTAAAATTGGTGTGTCTTCTTCCTCAGTTTCCAGACTAGCGTTTCCCCTTGAGATAACTATTCTTCCTCTGAAAATTGGTGCCTTGTACTTTTAAAGAAACATTCCATGACTTTCTAGGCAATATCTCGCCATCTGCCTGTGCTTTGCTGCAAACAGTGCAGCCCACGGGTGGGACCCGAGGAGCCCCCTTGGGATCTCCCCCCTCCTGTCCCAGCATGCGAACTCTACCCGGGCAGCACACCAACTGGGGCCCGTGCTTTACCGTACCTTCAACAGCTTTAGGACACATCAGATGCTACCTCTCCAAGACGGAAAAAATGAAAAGAAGAATACCTAAGCCTAGCTGTAGTCAGGCTGCAGGGCTGACATCTCCAACTTTATTCAAAAGTGCTGGAACATTTGATATTCTGCCTACAGCCCTTGCTTCTGTAGCCTAGGAGCGATTAGGGAATTTGCTTTCATCTGGAAGGGAGGAAAAAACCCTTAGTCTTTGTGGTTCTGGAAGAAAGCCTGAAAACGTGGCCCCGAACACCCTAGCAGCTCAAAAAGCTAATGGTAAACGCAAAGACTCCAAAGTTCTTCTTCTTAGCCTTGTGATTCAAGGCTCCGACTCACGATTCTAGAACGTTTAAGGCTGCCCACCCGCAAACTGCTGAGCAACCGGAGCAGTTCGTCTTGCAAGGCACCGTCACTCTTCCTTCAGCCCCGGCCGCGGAGCCGCCCCAGGCCTCGCCGGCAGCGGCTGCCAGCCCGGCAGGGCGGCGAGCAGCCAGCGGCGTGCCCTCCCGGCGGGGCCGCACGC
>VXAL01010443.1:383016-415176 GCA_013399475.1 Chauna torquata | reverse complement strand
TACAATATATATATATGTATAAAATATACATATTTATATATATATTTTTTGAAGTGGTGACTTGAGAAGGTAAGGAAAAGTTGTGCAGGGGAGAAGTCCTCAAGGGAGCTCACTGCAAGCATAGAGTATACAGTAGGTCTGTGTTGCTTCAGCCACAGTGTGACTGTGCTTATTAAGGACTAAGATGAGATCACAGTCAGTAACTTTACACTTTTCCACTCCTCTCCTCCGGTTTTCTGGGATCTTGTTGGAGGGTTTCCTGTGGAATACAGTTTGCTCCTGATGATAGCTTTTGAGTGTTGGGGTAATGTCATATACTTAAAACTCGGATTTTTTTTTTTCTAGGAAGCCTTTCTTTTAGTCTCCTTATAAAATCTGAAAAATATGTGTAAAATGGCAGAGCTTCAGAAATAACACGTGAATTGAGGACAGAGAGAAGACAGGAAAGTAGTGTACCTGGTGCTGTAGTATTAAAAGTTAGATATTGAGATGTGCCAGTTTCCACTGTCTGTATTTAAAAAAAAAAATAGTATTTTCTTCCATCTGTCACCAATTCAGAATAGATCAGGGTTAGTTTTCAATCTCTTCCTTTGGAAAGTTATCCCAAAATCCATTGGAACTTGTCCTTAAGGAGATTGTCAGCTTAAAAGTTCTTTGCTTAATTAGCCAATTACTAGTAGTTATGCCTATTTTTATTTACTAGTATTAATACCTCTTTTCAGATCGTCATTGACCTTCCATAAGTGGCCTCCTGCTTTTCTGCCTTTTCAGTCTCTTCCTAAACTGTAGGCCTGCGTTAAAGACCATAGAGTATTTTAATATAAAGAAAAATGCGTATTGAAGTACGCTCACAGGAATTATTTCTCTGGATCTTAAAAGATAGCAATCATATATATAAGCGGTAGTATTTGCTTGCCTCTTCAGAATCTGAGTTTGCCTTTCTGTCTTGCAGCCTTCTACTGGACCTAATGGTGCAACTGCCCGTAATGTACACTGTCCTCTTGTCCTTTCCCCAGGGAAGAAGACTGTCAAATATCTTGTTTCTGTAGAGCTTTATGTTTAATTCAGGCTTGATTTGTTATAAATTCCTATTTGTAGGAGAAAAGCAAAACAAAAACAAAACAAAACCAAAAAAAACCCACCCAATTGCTTCTGCTCAGCACAGAAGGTAGCACAGCCTGTGAGAACCCTTTGTGCCACAAGAGTTCATGCCGCGGAGGGGCTGGTCCTCAGGATCTGCTGTCCTGTTGGAGATGTGCCCTGCCATCAGAGATGGAGACCTCTGTTGTAACAAAGCGTGTTCATCTGAACAGGTTTTCATCCCAAAGCTTGCCGTAGGCCTTCACCCTTTCAAGTAGCCTGGAGGCGAACTAGTCATTGTGGCTGTTGCCTGAGGGTGGCTGTTGGCCTGCGTACACAGTTCATCCCGTGTCCTGGTGGGCTCCAGCTCTCCCAGCCCTTGGAAAACTTTGATGAGACCAGGTGTGCACGGCTGAGTGATATTGTCAACACACCTTTGTTGCTTTTTTTCAGGGAGGCAAAAACTCTTAAGGTCCCTGCCAGTTCTCAAGACTCCAAATTTATAGAATCATAGAATCATTTAGGTTGGAAAAGACCTCCAAGATCATCTAGACTAACCATTAATCTGGCACTGCCAAGTCTACAACCAAACCATGTCCCTAAGCACCACATCTACACGTCTTTTGAATACCTCCAGGGATGATGACTCAGCCACTTCACTGGGCAGCCTGTTCCAATGCTTCACAGCCCTTTCAGTGAAGAAATTTTTCCTAATATCCAACCTAAACCTCCTTCGGTGCAGCTTGAGGCCGTTGCCTCACCATTTCCTCTTGTCTTATCGCTTGCTGCTTGGGAGAAGAGGCCAACCCCCATCTCGCTACAGCCTCCTTTAAGGTAGCTGTATAAAGTGATAAGGTCTCCCCTGAGCCTCCTTTTCTCCAGGCTAAACAACCCCAGCTCCCTCAGTCACTCCTCATGAGACTTGTTCTCCAGACCCTTCACCAGCTTTGTTGCCCTTCTTTGGACACCCTCCAGCACCTCCATGCCTTCTTGTAGTGAGGGGCCCAAAACTGAACACAATATTTGAGGTGCAAAAAAAAGTATTTTGTAGTATCTTATGTAATTTTATATAAGTATTTTATAGGTCACTGTGATTTTTTGGGGGATGTGTAAATAAGATCAGTCAGTGAAAGGCCTTTGAAAATAGAGTGCCTCTGGGCACTGGACATGCATATCTGTAGGCAGTACCAGTCTCCAGAGTCCTGGCAGAAGGGGAGCGGTGGCTAGCAGGATGCAGATGGGAAGTTCTCCGTTCAGGCTATGAAACATCTGTGGAGAAAAGGGCCACACGTATGTAAGGAGTAGAAGTGCTGTGAGAAGCTAGCTTAGAAAACAGGGCAGGTGAAGACATGCTGCGAGGTTATAAAACAGCTGGAATTTCCTTAATTGCCAGGAACTTTGTGCTTAGATTAGGTTATTGAAGTCTGTTTGAGCAGCACCAAAGCTGTGAATGACTGAGATGAGCTGGTGCCCGCCAGGATGGGGCAGAATCTGGGTTGAGCTGTAGACAAGTGTTACTGATGGCCAATGCTGTGTGAGAGCGGCAAAGAAACCAGCAACGCTTGTGGATATCTGGACTGCAGGCAATGTATGGACAGGCTTTGCAGAGCCTCCTGTTCTAGTTTGTCCAACAGTGTGAATTTTTCTGTATCGAGAGCTGTCTATATTTTCCATGTGCAACCCTGTAACTGCTGTAAGTAGTGAGTTCTTTGCCTTCCTGATATGCTTATGCTCTGGCTTACACTCTGAAAGTGCTCAGAACTGCAAATATATTATTATGCAATGTGAAGCTATGGTAGCTGTGTTTTACGTAGATGTAATGCAGTGTGCTCACCCTCCTTAAATATATAGGTTAAAGAATGTACATTCTGTTTGGCTGAGCTGATTTATGTTTCGGTGTTCATGACGTATTTTTCCTCTCTTTGGAAGCAGTCTGTGGTATTGTGACCATTCCTGATCATGAAGAAAGTCTTTAGTTTTTTTACCATTATTTATTGAAGAGTTCCTTTGGCAAAAATCAAACTTGAAGTTCCTCACAGCCTGAACAAAGGGAATATTTTTCTCCAACCTCTTCCTGTTGGCCTTATGCTGGCATAATATGCTGCCATTCTAATAAAAAATCAAGGACATCTTTTGTTCGTCTGTCTTTTGGGGGTTTTTATTTTGTTTTGCTGGATTTCAGTTTTTTAGCAAGATCATCATCAGATGGAGCCTTTTAAAAGGGAAGTGCATATACTCTTGGGCCTTCTCTTGACAGCTTAAAGAAATCATGGAAACTAACTTCCTTCTCTGCACCTAGTTATTAAAATGTTTAATTTGGCAATGAGTCCAAGCAAAAAAAAAAACTAACTGGCCAATCTGAAAATCAGTATTTCATGAGAGTACTGTTCACGTACATAACGTTCTGATTTTTCCCTGTGAGCCTGTGAGCCAGCTTGACCCCCATTGCCTGTGAATCATTGTGGTACCTTGTGGGATGTGCTGCTCAGCAATCAAGGGAACGTGGCCCATGTGGGAAATAGCACAACACAGGAGATGAGTGATATTTCTCTTGAAGACATACGAATGTCAGCTCCCAAGTATATCTTTATTAGCCTGTTTAGCTTTTTTTTTTTAGAACAGAAATCAACACTTTATTTCAATAGCAAAGGCCTTTCATCAATGTGTTTCACCTTTTTATCTAGATTTTCTTTAAATGAATTTTCTGTTGAAAACTAGCTGTAAGTATGTATGTATATTTTGCAACTCTGAAATTGTATTTTAAGCAAAATGTGATGAAATCCTCTTTCCATTGAATCACTTGAAATCTCGCAAGAGCATCCAGAGCAAAGCATGTTGCAGTTAGGATTCTGGAAATCCCTCATTTGTTCTTGTCATGGTTTTGGCTGGGATAGAGTTAAATCCTCTTTGTAGAAGTTCACACAATGCTGTGTTTTGGATTTTTTGATGAAGATAATGGTGATGTTTTCAGTTGCTGCAGAGCAGTGTTTACACAGAGCCAAGGACTTTCCAGCTCCTCGTATTGCCCTGCCAGCAAGGAGGCTGGGGGTGCACAAGAAGCTGGGAGGGGACAGGACCAGGACAGCTGACCCAAACTGACCAAAGGGATGTCCCGTGCCATGTGGTGTCATGCTGAACAATAAAACTGGGGGGGCTGGCCGGGGAAAAGGGGGGGCTGCTGCTCTGGAACAGGCTGGGCATCAGTCAGCGGGTGGTGAGCAATTGCATTGTGCATTGCATTGTGTGCACTTGCTTTGTATATTCTTTTACTATTATCATTATTATTATTATTATCATTATTTTCCCTTTCTTTTCTGTCCTATTAAACTGTCTTTATCTCAAATCACGAGCTTTTTTTTTTTTCCTTTTTCACAATTCTCTCCCCCATACCACTGGTTTGGGGGGTGGGGGGAGAGTGAGCTAACGGCTGTGTGGTGCTTAGCTGCCAGCCGGGTTAAACCACAACAGTTCTCGTTGAATATAAGGACACAATTGTAATGAAGGATATTTGTGGGGTTTGTTTGTTTGTTTGTTTTTAAACTGCTTCAACCATTTAGTATTTAAAAAAAACAGTTACCCAAGGCTATTGGTCGTTTTATGCGTGTATACCATAAGCAGTATGCACTCCTCATCCTGACACTAAACCCATGATTATAGTAAAAGCAGATACACTTGCAGTGGAGCAAGATATCAGGGAGCAGCCTGTGACTGCACTAATGTCCCTGGACTGCACGCGTGTGTTGGCAAGGGTGTTTGTAGCCTCTCGTTAAGTCTGCCAGCTTTTCCCTCGACTGCTGCGTTGTTAACGGGCTTCTGCCTGGGTTGGCTTGGAGCCACCCAAACAACTTCCACTTCTATTGCCAGTCTGGAGGGGAATTAAAAAATAACATAAACCAGTGGCGGAAAGTGTTCTGCTTTGGATTTATGGTATCTAAGATGTCTACATATGTACGTAAAAGGGAGCGAAGTTAAACTGTTATTTTGCAGAGCTTTTCTCGATTAGCACTAACTTCTGTGTCCATGCCATTTCCATCCCACCGCTGACTTTTGTGAGAGTAAAGGGCACGGGCCTAGTTCTGGGTATGTGATTTCCTAGAAATAAGTGAGACCTCATGCCAGTATTATTGTTTTCCTTGTCACACAGCATTTGCCAGCACATGAAAGGAGTTCTGTTTTGTTAGCTGATTATGTACAGTGGTAGTTTTCTCAACATGTGTAATTAATCTCATCTGAAACACCTACGTTGCTTGGTGTCAGCTGCAGTTTCCTCGTAGTCACATTAGGTCACAGATGGCAAGGAAAGAGGGAAGAGATTGTCTTCTGGGACAAGAACCCGTGCCTGCATTTTCCTAATTGGATTCATGATTTCTGAGTAATTGGGTGGTTTTATTCCACAAAGCATAAGCTACTGCTGGCACGCAAGCTTCAGACATCTCTGACCTCTTTTGAACTTGCTAATTATAAAGCTTTCTGTTCTGCGTTTTCAATTGTGCTTTAATTATGACAACTTTGAAGGAACTGTACTTTGATGGAACCTTATAGGAGGCATCTCTCTTGAAGCAAGTTAAAACCTGTGCTTTAAAACGTGGTATTTGCATCTTAATCAATACTGAGACGTAGAGAATTAATCTACGTATAGCCCTGAGGGAATCTTCCTGGTATGGGATTATTTCTGTGCCTGAAAGAGCTTACACCTGCAAGAAATAGAAGCAAAACAGTGGCATGTGGCTTATGGGTGTGCATGGAAGCTCAAATCTGAGCTATCCATGTGCATATTTCCGTAAATACAGGCAGGGAAATTTCTAGACATCTCTGGAAGTTAATCATCTGGGCTACAAAACTGCATAGAGGATTACTGGAAAACCTATTAACTTGATCTGGATAATTGAGCTGCATTTGGTTTCAGGAATATACCATGGTTCTCAGGTCAGCACGGCTCTTGCTGAATGCAAGCTTGTCCGGTTTCTGTACCTTAAATCGCCTTCCCCTGCATTGCAAAGACACTAGGGACTATTGACTGAGTTAAGCAGGAGACTGATAAGTGGTGTGGCCAGGGGAACATCCGTTGAGGAAAGAGGAGGCAAGTGTTGTCTTTTGAGTTACTATGCATCTCGAAGACTGCTTAATATGATCAGTTGCCATTAAATTCTCAATGTTTAAAAATGTTCATTAATTTAGTTGCATTTCCATATCAACCCACCTGTAGGAAGATTAAATGCAAATCAGTGTCTTTGGCTATTTATTGTTTTGGCTGACTCTTTCACTGCTATTTGTTGTCCTTTGATTTCTGTAACAAAATAAATTTTAATTTGTTGTGTTTCATTGTTTTTGTTTTTGTTTGTTTGTTTTTGGCTTTGTTTTATGCCTTACAGACCAGATGCAACAAAACACTTGAGTGTGCAGGCAGCTTTTAAACAAACACTGAAATCCCACTGAAGCCGGTGACATTTAAGCATGAGTCTTGCAGAACTGGGGTGTAACGTTCAACCAGTAAAAGGATGAGATTAAAAACCTGGCTTTCCGTTTTTACTACCATCGTAAAATGAGTGCAAGTATTTTTACCCACAAAGTAAAGCCCTCTAATGTGAAGGTCGTGACCATTTTCAGTGCTCTTTCTGGCTCCTGATGTACGTCTTCCAGACTTCGAAGGTCTTACCGTGAGCTAGCCCTGCCTTAACTGTAGCAAGCTCTGTAGTCTCCTGCATGTAAAGCTAAGGTGTTTTTTTTTTTTTTTTAATTATTCATATATTTGATGTGGCTTTAGGTACAGTAGCATGTGAAAACTCTGAGGCAAAATGTTGGAGGAACTAAATGCAGATGGTATAAACTTATTGGCGGTAACTCATCATCTTCTTTTTACATCTTTAAACTCATCAGCTGTTTGAATATAGAAGGAATTCCCAACCGCTGTTCTCTGTTTTGAAGAAGGATAGAGAGCATGTGGAACAAACTTTTTGGTTCGTCCCAGTACCAAGAATAGCCAGTGTCTGCAGACCAGACAAGATGCTATCTAGGCTCATTTAACTTGCTTTGTTTCTCTGTGTGCAACACAATTGCATTACAACTGACTTTTTTTTCCCCACTTTGTTTTTCTTTTTTTTTTTTCCTGTGAGATTTGGCATACTGTTGACACTGGAAACTGGCCTTAGCACTGTATTTTTAGGGTTGTTTTTTTTTGTTGTTTTGTTTTTCATTTCCCAGCAGTGTTCCAAAAATTGGAAATGCACCGATCTTTTCTGAAATACATATTTAAGTAAATTGGTGCTGTATTTAAGACTTCAGGCTTCAATTGAAAATAAAGCTACAACTGGTACTTTGACTTTAGCTGCTAATTTTTACAATACGTGTTGCAATTTTGGGTAATCCTTGTAAACCCTGAGCAAAAGAGCATGAGAAAGGGGAGGAAAAAAAAAAAGGATTTTGAAACTCCATGGCGGAAAGTGATGAAATAGTGTTGCTGGAAAACATCTGAGCTCTTATTAATCTGCAGGACTGTAAGTGCAATAGATAAACTTTTCAGTTTGCCTCGTGCTAAACGAGCGAGGAGAACATGGCTGTTCAGAATAAAGCCCCTTTTGCAGTCTAAATGCAGTAGCCTCTTCTACATCAGTGCCTGAACTTGTACTGTCTCAGGGCAGTAAACTGTGAAAAAACTGTGTTTGTGACTGGTTTCATGAAGGATGCTGTTGTAGTCTGTAGCTTATATTCAGTTGATCCAAGTCAAGAAGAGTTAAGAAGTTCATTTGTTAGTCATGGGAAAAACAACTTTGCATGGCTAATCTGCCTCTTATAGCCCACATTCCTTCCTTTTCTCAATTATACAGGATTTATAACATAATAGCACGTTAAATGCTGTTCAGGTACACACCTTGCATGTGCAGTGTCTACCTTGAGATTATGTTCTTGTGCCCCAACTCTGCCAGCAGACCCGCGTAGGTGAATGTTTGCGATGGGGAGATCATTCATGTGTGCATCCCTAAATTTGCCCACATGGTATCACTCATGTAATCAGTGGCATCAAACAGTGGAAGCACAAGTCCTCATTCCCTTTGCTCATGAAGGTAATCCCAATGACCTTCGTGAAGGTCTTTTACTGAATAGCTCTACTAAGATTAATATGGAGCTGAAGGCTTTTTTGTTCTGGTTATCACTTGCTGGTACTTTGTTTTTCCTTTTAACTTTTTTTTTTCTTTTTAAAGAAACCTAGATGATGTTGATTTCTCTTTTTGTGCATTTTTATTATTTTAATCCTTGCCTTGCTTGCAAGGCTTTGGGCAACCCAGTCTAGTGGAAGGTGTCCCACCCATGGCAGGGGGGTTGGACCTAGATGATCTTTAAGGTCCTTTCCAACCCAAACCATTCTATGATTCTGTGATTACTGCTTGTCAGAATTAAATGATCCGGTGAGAAAAAAGCCTGACTTCATGATGGAGAAGGTGCTAAGTCTGTTTTAGGACCAAGATGGCTAAGCAATTCGTGATAGCTCGTTGAAGTTTGGGGAATTTTGAGGTGGTAGGGCAGAATGAAAAGCTTATTTTCCTACTGTGGGTTAATACTGTGTAATATCTGAAAGGTGTTTTTGTGGAAGTTACCGATGCATTAGAGAGGTTTTGCCTTTCATGGACTGAATTAGTGTGCCTAACAAGTGTGGTGGAGTTTGGGTTCTTGTTTTCTGGAATAGTATCTTTCTATCTGCTTAGGGGCCTGTGTTGGACAAAGGAGTAATGTACTTAAGAGAACGAGTTCTTGAGCAAAACTGAGGGACAGCAGAATTCTTCTTAAGACTTCCTCTGCTGTCTGATAGCATTTGTCTTCCTTCTCTGGCTAAACAAACTGGTGAATTGATTGCCACTCTTGGCTATCAGCTAGGTACTCCCATCTCAAAGCTTTTGCAGACTTATTAAAAGGGAAGGGGGAGGGTGATCAGGTCCAAGAAGGATCTTGCTCAACGCATGTTTGGCTGTGTGTTTATAATTCATACATCTTGTATTGTTTGCAAATGTGGACCTGACATTGGAATCTGTGCTAATTCATGAATGCAGCTATATGCTCCACTTCCCTCCCTTTCTTTTTCGGAGGACCAAAGCCCCAGGCCAGTAGAGCAAATGCTGGGTTGTAAGTGTAGAAATAGAGCTATCATGAGAAAGCTGCTTTCACTGGGTCTAGACTGTGGTACTAAAGCAGCAGAGTACTTCATCAGATGCTTGACATCAAATGTGAATGTCTGCAAACTATTTTGAGTGGATTTAGGGTCAAACAAGTGGCCTCCTAGAAGCTGGTGAGACCACTTAAGGAGATACTTAAATGTTTTGTTGGATGAGAATTGGTGAAGTCTGGAAGGCTGACATCAGCACACTTGGAGGAGATTTGGCAAGCAGAGAAGAGGCAAAATTGCTCTTGAAATGTTCTGATTTAAGTTTAGTGCAAATGAGTAACTATTGCATGTCTGAGTGTCTCATTAGCTTGCCAGTTTGAACACTAAATGTAAATGCTTGGAGAAAGATCATATTTCTTTTAATGAATTCTACTTATGTGAGGATTTTTACATCTATCAGCATGCTTAAACACTTACTGTTACCACTCCTCCTGCCCTGTTTTGCAGTTGTATCCGTGGATTTCTTAATTCAGCGCAGATTGCGGAGCGGTCAGTGACAGGCAGTACTGCACATTTTCTATTAGCTTGCCTGCAGTTTCAAAACGCTATGCCCTAATAAAATGTAAGAAAAGATAAAGCTTTCTTGTATAGCCCCAGGTCATAAAAATGTAGTTATTATTTTGTGAATAAAGAAATCATTTTTCCTAACATAAACAGGATCATCAAGTTCCGTAGGTTAATCTCATAGTAGATTCAAGTTAAAATGGAAGTGTTAGTTTGTGGGTTTTGCTTGTAGTCTGCCAGAACAAAATCTGCAGCCAGTTTTTGTAGGCTTCTGCTATAACATGTCCCATGATGTGGGACATCTATCAAGTAGCTCACTACTCGTTATCCTTCCTGAAATACCCGGGTTTTGTACTGTGATAATTTTAGCACTTCGAATGCAGATCCATGCTTTGTCCTTACGCGTTTTGGTAGTTGATTTTGAACTTACGTAAAACAGAAAAACTTTGTTTTCTGGCTGAGAAAAAGATGGGGAATTACGCTCCAGGTTGGGCCTGGTGGCTGCCAAGGCAGGAGCCATCTGCTGACATGGGCCAGCTTTGCTGGCAGGCTGCTGTGTATGCAGATGTGCACGCCTGGCTGGGAAGCGGACGCTCTGCCAGAGCAGCATGGGTGGAGGACAGCATGAATATGGAGAGAGAGATGGGAGAGTGCCAGGTCCAGGCATGCATGGAGAAGGGCACGTGGAGACTGGAGAAAGTCTGCTTCTGTTCCATAAATGTCCTGGGACAGCGGCACGGTGGAGTAGATGCATCTGCCCAGAGCCAGCCTGGCTGGCGAGGGACAGCCCTGTGGTTTGCGTTTGTTCTTCATGGCACGGCCCCGCTCTGGTGGGCGATGTGAGAAGACATCAAGGGAAAGTGGAAGTGAGACCCTCCAAATGGAAAGCAAGGAAAACCTCTTCAGCAGTTCCCTAAGCCAGGCCTCTTATGGTTATTAACAGTAGTGAAATGTTGCCTGTTAGAAAAAAAACCTGACTAATTTCTCATTTCTAGCTACAAAATATGCTGGAAATGGAAGATGTCAAAGAATAGCTTTCTGGGTGTGTTCGTTTTATTTGTTTTCATCCACAACGTATGGCAGCAAAGCTTGAAGAACAGAGCCTCATTTCAGGGCAAGAGTAGCAAACACTTTTTAAGGCCAGTTTTTATTAGAAGACTTTAAAAAGCATTAAATTATTTCTTGTCTAAGGAAAGGTAAATATGTAAGAGCTCATATAGCCCTAACCTACACTGATATTTAAATGCTAAAGTCACTACACAGTAAAATTCGGACACATAAAAATGTTACCTCACTGTTTTCATTTTTAACTCTCAAACTGAGTGATTAGCTAAGAGTATCCGAATTTCTGACAGAGTAATTGATGCTTAGAGAGGTATTCATTTACATATCAAGGTCTTCATGAAGCCCTCAGGGATCACAGCTTGCTCTTTAATATTATACACTCAGATTTCAAATGCAACAAAGTTTATGTTGGGAAGTTTTTCAGATGTCAGTGTTTAGGCATCAAAAATTCAACAGCAACAGCAAAAACAAAGAATCCAGAGAAATAGTTCCCAAGCGGTAGGAAGTCTGTGCTGTATAAAACCCCAGATTTCAGGGGAGAAACTGGAAGTTAGCTTCACAAGGACTGAACTCAAAGCCTTTGAAAATTGGTAGAAGGATCCCCAGTGATAATAGTAAGCTTTGAATCAGGCTTTGAATCAGATGAATTGTATTTTTTACTGCTTTAATTGTAGGCATGGCTTTTGATTTTTTTTCCCACCGGGAGCCTATATGGTTCACATAGCTGTAGTATTGGTGTAAGGTTTTGGTCTGAAATGGGGTGCACGCATCCCTCTCTTCCCTGCAGCTCCCAGAAGGTGCTGCTGAATGCCATGGACTGGTCGTGAGCCTGGGCGCTCATGCCTGACATTCACATAATGTGGCAAGAAAGGTTACGGACGATGCAAAGAGCCACTTCTTCAGGTGGTCCAAACCCTCATGAGCAGTGCTGTGATTGATGCTGTGCAGGGAGCTGCCCTTTTGCAGAAGGATCCTGTGCACTAAAGCTTCTCCCGTGGAGCAGCTGCAGATACATGGGCTGGGTTTCTCTCCTGGGTTTTGAATAAAATGGTAGGGAAGTCGATCAGGGAACCTGGGCTTGCCATGGGTTTCAGCTCATTAGCTTAGTCTGCTGATTGCTTTGTGCCATTGTACAAGGATGAGAGGGATTGCCTTTGCCTGGCTGGCAGAGCAAAGGAGAACATGCACTTCCTTCCAGCTGGTGGCCTAGGCTGGAAATTTAGAGACAATGACATAAATGGAAACATTTATGGAGGGGAGCAAGCTCAAAAAAGTTGGATGCAGGAATGATGCGTTGGTTATATGAAAAATCCTGAAGTAACAAAATTATGTTTTCCAGAGGCTGGTAGGGTAACAAGTAAAGTTTTACTGGTTTCTAGGCAGTTTGTTTGGGTATGGAGTTTCTTGACAGATGTTGACAGTAACGTGGGTGACACAAAAACTGTTTTGGTAGATCTTGTATCCTTAACGCTAGGTCATCCAAGTCATTAATGTCTGTTGGGTTTGATTTCAGCAGAAAATGGTGTGCTTTGCACATGAAATCAGTAGCTTACTGAGGAGCTTAAATTGTTTTACTTAGCCTAACTTTAAGCAGCAGCTTACATAAACCATGGTCTTGGGCCTCAACAACGGGTGATGAAATATCTCCATAGTTGTAATTTGAGGTGCCACATGTGAGAAGCTTCTATAGAGTGGTGCTGAGGCTCCTTAGTATCTACCTGTTGCATGCCAAATTTTTAGAAAGATTTCGCAGGGGGGAAGTCTGCATAAGCCCTTCTTGGAGAAGGCTTATCTAGAATTCAGACTAGACTTTATGCTTCTGATTGTAAACAAATGATGCTTAAGAATATATTGAAGGCTTTATTGATGGCCACCATGGTTTCCTGATGAATTACTTGAATGTTTGCACTCTGAATGGTTTCTGATTTTTATAAAGCAGTTTCTACCTTTTGCTATAAGCTTATAGCTGTTGCACAAATTTTTAAAAGTACAGAACTATACTATTTCTTTATTTTGAACAACCACAGAATATTGCTTGATACCAAACTGTGTTTTTGATATGAGTGCAACTTGTGTTTGCAAGTAACGTAACTCAATGTTCCGTTTTTGGTATGAAGATCATATAGGTTGTAAATGAGAGTTTCTCTTGAGTTACACACATTTTACTTCCGCTGGTTGGCCTGATGGCTGTTAACAGCCACTTACACTATAGAACCACTTTATAGTGAAATTTTTGGTGTGCCCCTTCACTCGTGCCTCCTCTGCTCAAGACATCAACTTCATGGTAGATGGTCTTTCCATAGCAGAGGAGCTGTGACTTGAACTGTGCAACATGGCATTGCACAACATTGCTCTAGGAGCAGTGAGAGAGATTTTTATTTCATTTGATTGTCAAACCAGTTTGCCCCTTCTGAATTCACTATAAATTGGGTCTGCTATGAATCTGAGCTTCAGAGAAGCCCATGCTGATGGCATTGCATAGATTATTGCATCCTGTTCTTGCATGTCTTTTGGCAACGCTTTCTTTTATTCTTAATTTATATTTCCTATCTTGCTGCAGTTTTTTTCTCTTTATTTTTCTATTGTAGGATCGGGATATTCACCCCTTGAAGATGATGAAGATGTGTATGCACGCAGTAGATATAAAGGTGAATGCTTTGCTTATGTGCTAATGAGAATCAGCTGGTTGCTGAGAGAAAGCTTCCTTCTTTTTCTTTTCATGGATTATAAAATCTTGCAGATCCAGCTCCATGTTGTTGGGGTTTTTTTTGTCTGTTTTTTTTCCCCATGGATTTTAGAGCAAGATTTACTTTTTACCCTTTTTTAACAATGGAAGTTAGACTAAGTCTTGATCACCACTCTGTTATGCACCTGAATAAGTAACTTTTGCACTGCCTTGGCTCTTGGAAGTTCAGGTTGCAAGATCATGAAAATCTATGAAGAGCTTCTCTTCTTTCTTCTTCATACATCGTAACAAATCCATCAATGATAAGCTGACTAAAAACCTGGGCCTATTGATGGTAATGTATAGAAGTACATGCAAGAGAACACGATTTTCATGACTTTTTTTTTTTTCCATAAAATTGTTCTCATTTCAGGTTAACTTGCTACCTGAAATGCTAAGTGATGTGTGTTTAACAGGTGAACATGTACATTCTGAAACAAATTATGTAGCTGGATGAATGAATGAATAGACTTGCATGTCTATAAAGCAAATTCAGGTTTTCTTCCATATTCTAGAAGATTCCGCCATTCAGCAAGATTGAGAAGCTTTTTGCCACTACTCGTAAATCTTTCATTTACTATGTCCATTTTCTTAAAAAGTCTGTCTCGATATGCACCTCCTCTGCCAAAATGCCTCAGAAGCCCAAACAACAAAGAAACTTGGTATTTGTTTTTGTCACTTTAAATGGCACCTGTTGCTTTTTAGTAAACTGATCTGTGAACACGATAGAATTGTAATGTACTTGTTTTGTTAGTTGAAAACATTGGACTTTGGTGTCATGTGGTGTGCTACTGATACTTTGCAGAGAATTAATGGGCCATAAAGAGGAGGTAAGTCATAAAGTAGTTCAGACATATATGAACAGCAATGATACTATGACTATATTGATATTTTCATAAAGTTCTTACATTCTTCCCAGTAAAATACTTCCGTATAAAATTTTGCTTGCAGAAATACTTCTCTAAAGCTTTCTTTCTGTAAATTCATTTTTCTTTGCCTTTTAACATGTAACCCTCTGTGGACCCTTAGAAAAAGAATCCCAGAGATCATGAAGATAAATCAGTGCCAATTTGTGCCAGGGCAGGCAAGTAGTTAAAATGCAGATTCTGTATAAATTCTTTTTTAACATGTAACCCTCTGTGGACCCTTAGAAAAAGAATCCCAGAGATCATGAAGATAAATCAGTGCCAATTTGTGCCAGGGCAGGCAAGTAGTTAAAATGCAGATTCTGTATAAATTCTTTTTTAACATGTAACCCTCTGTGGACCCTTAGAAAAAGAATCCCAGAGATCATGAAGATAAATCAGTGCCAATTTGTGCCAGGGCAGGCAAGTAGTTAAAATGCAGATTCTGTATAAATTCTTTTTATACAGTGATCCAAAATGGATTATATTAATGTCAGCCAAAATGTCACCAGGGTAAGTGAAGCATAATGACTCATTCGCACAGATATTAAAAACTACCCTGAGCTTGGAAGCTCTACTGCCAAATGTTGAAGAACAGACAATGTGAAGCTAGGAGTATAAAGCATGGAGCAGGAAAGGCTCACTCTTCATTAGCATACTTATTTAAGCTGGTAATGGGGGGAAGGAGAGTAGAGAAGGACAAAGCAAGGAAAAATGGGCCAAGTAGCTATGTTCAGAACTGCTCCTTGAATGTGCAGCCCAGCATTTTGGTTATAGCCTATTGCTTGGTTAATAAAACTTCCCAGTAGCAAGTAACTACATTAACATAAGTTAAGCAAATTCATGTACATAAGCAGTGCTGTGCTTTTTCTTTGCACACATGCACACTGAACAGTGCAAGCAAGCACACAGATTTGTCCTTATTGACATATGCAAACAAAGCACTGCATTTTGTGGGGGGGAACTGACCTCCTACCAAACCCCTTTGTCTTCATCTGGATGTTTTTCAGCTTGCTCAGCTTTCCAGAGAAACATTGCTGAGATTTTCTGTGTCTGCAGCATTTTTACAGAGTTTTTCCCTCCCTCCCTGGTGAACCCTCCGCTCTGCTGGCTGCTGTACCCGCCGGTACAACAGGTCATTTTGCATGCTGATTATGAAGGAAAACTGAGACTAGTGTTTAAACAGGACTGAGGGGTTGGGGGAAATGATGCTCTAGAAAATGCTTTCCTTCCTGCCACTTGGCGTGGCTGTCTTGGATCACATTTTACGAGGAAAAGCATCCTGAATACAGCAGTTCCTGTGTTCATTGCTGCTCTAATGCCAACTGCTCTGATGATCCTGGTTCCTAACATGTTTTCTCATCAAACTGTAACCCCAGCTGTAGAGGCAACATTGTGGCTTCAGCCATTTCTGCTTGCTGTCTGTTTTCCAGTGGTTTCAAACACAACTGAGTCTCTGAAATGTTTTACTACTAAATGGTAATGCAGGCTGTATTGCTAAGGAATGGTGCAAACTCTCCATTAAAGGGCAAAACACTGCATAAGGACTGGTACGTAAAAACTCACATTTCATTGGCTTGAACAGAGCCCCAGTGAAGCTCCAGAAGAAATGCCTGGGAAACTTGTAGCTTCTCTTATTGCCAAAGCCTTCAGGAAAAGGGCTGATCTTGTCCTGAGGCAGGGAATAGATGTGTGACCTCTCAAGGCCTTATCCAGCCCTAATATTCCATAAATACTACATGTAGCTGCTTAGCCTTTGAAAAACAGTATGTGCCTTCACTTAAAAATAAACACGCTTTGATCTAAAGCTTTGTTGTGTTGTTTGATGTGCTTTCAGGCACATAAGCTTTTCAAGTTAGCTGGTTTTTATTCAGTGATATCAGTTGGTCCGAACCCAGATCCTTGCCCCTTTATAAACCCTGCCTCACCCATTTTCTTCTAATCACTTTCAGTTCTAGGGTAAGCATAATAATATTTTAGATCAAACAGATGTTCCTCCTAAGCTCTTCAAGTTATCTGCATCCAAAAGCATGTCTGTTTTTGTTTTTATTTCTAACAGTATCATTTGGTCCAGTAAAGGATGTATTACCCCCCCAGGAGCCTTGCTCTGTTTCTGTCTGAAGACCACCGTAGCTGCCACAACACTGCAGCAAGTTGGTTTTTTTTTTTCTTTTTCAGTATTCAGTTTGTGCATTAAACTGCATTTGTTAGCTGTTAGCCTTTTTTTTTTTTCTTTAATACACATGCAGCTGTTTACTCAAGGCAAGTATGTTTATAAAGCCACAAAAATTCTGAGAAAAACTCAGGCAAATTTGCAGTACCTGAAGCAGCCACTTTGCCTTTCTCATTGGCCTCCTGATCACGTTGCAAAGTGTATTTGTCTTAACGCCCTTTATGAAGGAAATCAGTCATGCTCATTTGCACTTGGTGTACGCAGAAAACCTTAGGCATAAATACCTTGATCTGATTAGCTAAAAAATTTCCTAGCTGGCTGGGGCAAAAGCCCAGTCTGCCATGCTCTGCATTCCCCCGGTTGTGCCCCTTCAGTCGCTGGTGTTCTACTGACTTCAGGCTTAAGCCCTTCTTCTTACTGACCTTTGGGGTCTCAGGGCATGAGAAAAATAAGTGGGACAGAAGGGATTGAAATTTTGGGGGTCATCCCACTGAAGGGCAGATTATGCAAAAGCTGTTGTTAACTGAGGAGGAAGATTTCTCCAGGAGATGAAGGAGGCAGAGGCTGCCTCTGCGAGTCCAACATGCGTGGCCTGCCCTCGAGAGTGGTCTGAGCCGAGGCTTGGGGCTGCACCCGTAGCCGTGGGGTCGGCAGCTGAGGAGGCTGCAGAGATGGGCGCTGTCATTGCTCATGACTTCAGCAGTAGCTCTTTGACTGTTAATTCCTGCTAGCTCATGCTCCTCACCTGCTTTCCCAGTTTTCATTTGGTTCTCAGCAAGCATGGTGAGCCACGGCAATACAGCCCTTCAACAGAGTGGTCCAAGTGATGAGGGTTTTTTTAATGCCTTTTGGTAGCTGTGGGGTAGAGATTAGGGTGAAGGACAGAGAATAGTTCTAAAAAAACAACCAAACAAAAAAAACCTACCGTCCACCTAACTGCTTTTTCATGATCACAAGGTAAATAGTGGAGCAAGTATTTGACATTCAGTACTTTCAGGAAACAGGAGAAAATGGGGATGGGTGGGTGAGGAAGAGATGGGATGGTTGTGTGGCTGAGACAAAAAGCTGAACTGTACTCTGCCCCAGCCTGCCATTAGACTGCTCTGCTGATTTCCCCCTGCCTCGGATTTGCATATTTGGTGGCAATAATGCCACTTACGTATCTTTGCAAAGAGTTTTCAGATGTATTGGTGAAATACAAAAATAAGCACGCCACAGTGCAGTAAGATTGCTTCAGAAACTGACTAGTCTAGAGCTCTTGGACTTGTCAAAAGTCAGGTAATGAGTCTCTGATTTCAGTCCTCAGGTACTCTTTCTGCTTCTTCAGGACCAGCACAGCAAAATGTAGGTGGAAAATCCAGTTTCCTTTGGGAAAGTGTAAATATGGCCTAGAGACATTCTACACTGAACAGAAACTATAACAGACTGTGTTGATTTTTGTTTTTGTATGTGAAGCTGATCCCAATTGTGTAGAAAAATGTACATAACTACAAGAATTAAGAGCTAGAAGTAAAAATCTGCCAAAGCATTGCTTTTTTTCCAGAAGTTATTTTTAAATGTGTCCTTAGTAAGCATGAAAGCTAAAACTTTGTGTAGGGGTTCATTTGTTTTTTCTTTTTTTTTTTTTTTATATCTCTCTTGCAGACTTCTCTAGGACCTTGAAAGTTTTGTTTTCTACCTCCCACGTGTCACACACCGTCACGCAGGATTTCAGGACCTGTTGTCTCTCTCTCTTTTGCCTTGCAATCCCTCCATCTCTCTAGATATGTCCTTTTCAAATCTTGGAGCTGAGAAGGGGCAGGCTTAGTCACCGCTTATGTAGGAAACTCCTGCTGAAAAGCTGCCCAGTGCAGAAAAAGCAGTGCTTTCTTAGTGCACGCTGCTGTCAAAGCTCAACAAAGATTTTGAAGCTTTGCCTATGAAGGGGAAGTCGATTCGATACTACACCCATCAGTATCCCTGTATGATGTTAAATCCTTGCCAGAAGACAGTACCACATCATGACTACTTTAAAGTCTTGACCAATAATTAAAAATTTAATTTTATAGGCATTTGTTTCCCTTTTCCCCGCAAATTTGGCAGAGGCATTAGCCATAAAGTCTTTGAGGTGAGGAGTACAACACATGAAGTCCAGACTTTTGAGAACTGGATTTAAATTGCAGCTTGGGTTCCTTTTCCTGCATGCGTGCTAAGTGTATGCTCATAAATGAACACTGACACCCTGTGAAGGATTTGACGGGAGGAAGTGCAGGTTTTTCATGCTGTCAAATACACGTGTTGTGCCTGAATGCACACATTGCACTTGAAAATTAACTACCAAAAAGAGCGGAGTAAGGTTAGATCTTTCTTGAGAGCTCTTCAGTTACTCTGCTGTATTGGACACTTGCCTTCAGATTTAAACATGGCAGCAATACTATACAAATTTGCTGGTAGAAGGCTATTTTGTTGGTGATACAATGAGTATTTGAATCTTTCAATGTGGCACTGCAGAACTGCTGAGAACTGTAAGGGAGCTGCTGTTCTTGCCCACTTTTCAGTTCAGCTTTAACCCTGGGTGCTAGCTTGGAAATTAATTTTGGAAAACTGGAGCCAAACTTAAACTCTGAATGGTTGTTCTGATGCGTGGAGTATGTATACATACAGACATGACATACTGGTATTGTGATTTATGCCAGTGACGTCTTTTCTAAATGTGGGAGACCTTGAACTGTCACAGAGTTCATACAAGGCAATGTTCTGTAGTGCTCAAATTATTATGCAGAATTTGTTTTAATGGGCAGTAGGAGAGCTAAATGTTTTAAGGATTACACCTACAGCTAGATCAACTAAGTTACTAATGCAAACTTGGATTACCAAAGAGAAGTTAGATGTAGCCATTTAAAAAACAAGAGGGGGGGAAAAAAGGTCTGGCTGTCATCAAACTGTCCACATGGTGGCACACTTATTCCATGGACCAAAAAAAAAAAAAAAAGAACCAAACCAACCAACCAACCAAAAAAAAGCCACCCCGCCCCACCCCAATCTATTGGCGATGATCTTTAATGTTTGTAATAAGAAAGAGCTGCCAGTCTTTGAAGGCCTGACCTTCTGGTGTGTAAGCACTGAGTGCACCTTGTGCATTGTTACTTCTCCACTTTTGAGGATATGTGGCTCTTTAATATAATATTTTTTTCTGTTTCTTCTCTGTGACCTTGAATAAAGAAAACGATTTTACATTTATGTTTGACCTTTTACATTTTGTGAAGTACTGTGTGCGTTGTCTTTTTTTTTTAATTATTCTCTGCTAGAAACACCATGGTGCTCTCCCATTAAGGTGAAACATGGCTATGCAAACTGCAGGACACCTCAAGGGGAATATTACAAGAATGTACTGGGGACGAGATGTGATATTCGTTGTCAAAAAGGCTACGAACTGCATGGCCCTCAGCAGCTCATTTGTCAGTCAAGCAAACGCTGGTCTGGGAAAGTGCTGTGCAAACGTAAGTAGCGCTGAACGCCGTGCGTGCAGGCTGCACCACAGATTCGGCAGCTGCTGAGCTCCGCTTGTCTTTGTGCTTGGTGTAGCTGAAACCTACAAGTGCTCAGGTGTTGAAATGATGAAAAGAACAGTCATCTTTTGATGGTTATTTGTATTTTAGACATTGACAGTATTTTTGGCTACGTATTTTTGGCTTGTCATCTGAAGGTCTTGGAGTGGTATGATCTTGGCACGGTAAGTGTCATCATGGCATGATAGGTATCACGGGAGGACAAAGATAGGGAACATTTTATGAGTGTGGGATTTTGATTTGTAGGAAGAGTTTTATGGCAAGAGCCATAAAACTTCTTTAAAATATTGTCAATCATGTATTTTGTAAGCTGAAGCAATTTGTATCAGGCATCTAACTGGGCTATTGCAGTAAAGCATTTTCTGAGAAGAAAGGAATAGGTACGTCATCTCTTTTCCATATAAATATTGCATTAGGGTAATGATGTGTATGTAAAGTTAAATTTGAAACATGATAAATAAGTTAAATAAGAAAAGTATGAAAAGCCTCATGTGGAGCTCACACTGAACGTGTTAGCTACGTCTTTCTTTCTCTGCAGTACCTTAATGACATTACTCTTAAGTGGGATAACAGGTTTCCAGAAATCTGTGTTATTTGTTCCAGAGAAGCGCTGCCCTACCCTCTCCATGCCAACCAATGGGGGCTTCAAGTGTTTGGATGGTGCCTACTTTGGCTCGAGGTGTGAGTACTACTGCTCACCGGGATACCAGCTGAAAGGCGACCGCATAGTGACATGCATGGATAACAAAGTTTGGAGTGGCCGGCCAGCTTCCTGCATTGGTAAGTGGGATGCTCCACCTGCATCTTGATGGCTCCCTGGACCTGCTGCTGCCTGGGTCCTGCAAATCAATTCTGAAATGCACTTGTACCCAGTTCCTGGGGGAAGAAAAGCAGCTGTCCTTTCTGGGGAAGCAGAGAACAGTTTTCCAAGGGCTACAGCATACTCTCTGTCCCTTAATACTTTCAGTCACAAGTGACATCTTTCTAACACACATGCTGTTGGCTCCAGGCATTATCACTTCAATAAAGATGAGGCTAGCGTCAATCATCAGTGTTTTACAATGCTTACAACAGCCTTCCCTGATCTGGTAGGTAACTCTTTTCTAGTTTGTAAATACCTTCCTGCTTTTCTAGCGTGGTCTCTGTGCTGAAGTATGTCACGCTCCCTGCAATGTAATGACAAAAAAAAGTTGGAATCTGAACCCTTTTTCTGACCTCCCCTGTTGCTTTTGGTTTTTGGTATCATGGTCTCCAGATATACCCAGTGAATATGGGTGGATTGTAGTCACCAGCGTGGTTGCAATGAGCTAGACTAAGTTTGAGCCTTATTCACATGAGTTATGCCAGCAATTTTCCTTATGTAGTCAGCAGTCTCCTGGGAACCTTGGCTGGAATAATTGTTTTTATATCCATAAATCAAAAAGGAGAGAAACAAATACTGAGATTTAAGTTTTCTTCATACTAACGAGATATCAGCAGATAGTGAAGTCTCAGCTGCTGTTCCTGTTTCTAGGAAGTCTCTGATTAAAGGTTCAGCAGCCACCCACAAAGGAAAGCACTTTTTAGCCGTCTGAATTGGCTACCAGTAATCTAAACTTGTGGGTGGTAGGCTATTTGTGCTCAGTGTTTTTTGTGTATGATAACTTGGTTTTCCTCAGAGTGCCTGTGGTTCGGTCTAGGTTAGTAAATAGCTTTGGAGTCTCTCCACTGTGGCTTTACATTCACATAATTTTATTTAGTTTTCCTGTTACTTGCTGTTGTACAAATGTATAAATGATCCTGCTGCCTAGGTCCAACCTGTTTGTGGTGTCTCTTGTTTTTATTTACACAAACAAGCCATGTCCTTCTCAGTGGTGTGGGCAGAGGAAGAAAAACAAACCCTTTTAAGTTTGGGAATGATAAAATGTTGTTTTCTGTATTTCTTGGCGCTTTCAGATCCTCATCTGTTTGTGGCAACAGGGTGCTTATTGCAGAGGATGCTGTTTTGCAGAGTAGAGAGTAAGCAAGTATGTCTTGAGCAAAAAAGAAAAGCTAGGATAACACTTCCACTTTTGCGAGTTGGTTGTTGCATAGGATATGACTGCAAGTCCCAAGTAACCCAGTAAATGTAATACCATTACTTAAGTTCTGGCAATACCACATAGCATGGAGAGGACCTCTTCAAACCTTGTGTGCACACAGTTCTTGCTTGCACATAGTGAGTTAAGCAGTTAGCAAACCGTTTAATAAAATTGTTTTTTTACCTGTTGACAGGTAGGAGAGGGATTTTTTTGTCACCAGACATGACCTTCACAGCATAATGCAGTTTGTGATTGAACACACATCCCTTACTGTAATTCAGTAGTACAGAGGAGTTGTCAGTTAATTGGGCCAGAACTTACCATGGGCCAGAAGAGAACTGGCTGAACAGAGGCTCTTCCTTGTTTTCAGCTGAGGATTAAATTAAGGTGAGGGGAGTGATGAAATGCAAAGTTGTCATTTCATTTGTTACTTTAGCATACAAGCAATTAGTAGCACTGTGCACAGTAGGGATGTTATGTGCGATCACAGGGACGGGCTGGTAAAGTTTATGTCATTGGGAATAAGTAGGGAAGAGACCTGGGGACACCAAAAGCATTAGCATAAAGTACGGCAGAATTACTACAGACCTGAATTTATAATCCTCTTGAAAACACGAGGCTTTCCTCTACCCTTTCATACCACAATTGCACTGCTTAGCTTTTTTGCACAAAAGTGCTTGGGGTTTATACTGCAATATTGAAGATCCATGTAGGAAAGGCATCAGGCTAGTATCATTGCTGAAACAGGTATTCATTAAAAGGGGGATTTTTTTTTTTCTCAAGAAAATTAGGTATGTTTTAACAGTCTATTATGGAAGTCTTAGAGACTTCCTACAGCATTCTGTCCTAAAAAAGCAGCCTGTCCCCTGTCATGATGCTGAAATAACTTTGATTAAATAAGCTCAACGTGTAGCTGGTTCAGTTATCAGTTAGCTAAAAATGCCAGTGCTTACTTGAATAATTTCTTCATTGTATCCTTAATCCACTGTAACATAGATTGAAATAGGTATTTTCCTCTAGAAGATTGAAAAATGTCACCTTTTTTCCTTCTGTGAAGGTTTCATTTTCCTGCTGATTGTATAACAGAGGTTGCGGTAAATGGCTCTCACAGTGCTAAGTCATCCTTTGTCACATCCTAGGAAGGTTGTATTGATAGGTAGTTAACTAACAGCTTCCAACTTCGGCTGTCTGAAACAAGCTTTGCGCTCTGAGTCATTAATTATACGGGCACCGATAATGGATGTTTTGAAATACAGAGCAGTGCTTTGTGGAGGGGGTGGGGAGAGCAGAACAAGGTTTTTCATTCACCCTTTCATGATTTCAAATCTCTTAATCTCTTTATGCTTTTGACGCAGAATAATGTTTCGAATGAACTTCCAGCCATGATTTAACATCAGCAGCAAGCAGTAATAACAGGGTTTTTACGTAGCAGCAGACTGTTTACCTACCCCACACGCACTCTTGAATAAGCATTGGCCATTCAATGCCATCCCCTCTCTTTCTTTCCTGATAAGCCCTCTCGTCATCCCAAGCTCACAAGCAAATAACGAACTGAGAGAAAGGCAGTCAGCAAGCTCTTTAAATTTTGTTGTTGATATTGTTAATATGGCCACTCCCAGAAGTATGTAAAAAAGAATAAATCTAAAAGCTATTTGAAAGCTTAGCATTTTTCTCCACAAAGTTCAAAATGCTGCTTTAAAAGTGAATATTCCTCTGCTAACCTGATTAAATGCTGCCATTTCTGCAAGACCGCTTCCAAGCATGGGCCAGCATACCAGTTGCTGCTGCTGTGTAGCCAAGAAAAGCGACAGCTGACAAGAATGTAAGAGCAGTGGCTGAACAGCTCCAAATTCTTTATGAAAACTCAGTTTCCCTGCCTGTGATGTAAACCTTGCAGGCAAGATTCACCCATCAAATACACTGCTCTGCTAAACAGCTTAAATAAATCAGTTTGATGTGTTGTCGGTCTTTCAGCAGTGCTGCTGCAGCAAAAGCATAAGAACAGCTGTAGGGGGGTCAGGGAACCTTGCAGAGTGTGCTGGCTCCAGCTCTGGCCAGGAATACATGCTAAGGGAGAGAGTCTGCGACAATCCACTGCTTCCAGGATCTTTTTTCCCTCTGCTAAAACCTGCCCAGCAGTCAGCAATCTTACGGCTTCCTCCACTGGGGTTTGTTTTGGAATTAGCTTAATCTTCTCACCTTCAGGTAGGCACCTCACTCACGTCGTACATTGCACTGAAGATCTGGGGGGGGGGTTGTGTTTCAGTTTTGTCACTTGTGCGTTTGCCTGTGGATGTTCAGTGGTCACCACCTCTGCGTTTAAATGATTTCTTTTTTTAGACCTGTCTTCCCTCTGCCAAACTGTGGCCAAGGTGCTCATGCTGTAGATGGCCTGCAGCTTTGTACGAGGTCGTGAGAAAAAGGACCTGAGAGCTGGAGCTGTTTGGTTTAAAAATCCCAGAGGCCCCTTGAGTTAAAGAGCCTCTTTGGTAGACAGCTGCATTCTCTTGGTCCATTTCAAAGTGGAATTATTCTAGTGGGGTTCATTTAGTGCCTGGTGAATGCTAAGAGGCATCTGAAATGAGCAAAGAAAATACCCTTTCCAGGATTTTTTACATCCAGCTAAAAAGGCTGCCTGGGCCCTGGCTGCTTGGTGATTTGGTTCCCGCAGTAACTGTATTATTTTTTCTTTATGATGTGGAAGTCCAAGCTGGTTCCTACCAGCCAGTCTTCTCGGTGCCAAATAATGGAATGAGCTTTCTAAAGAAGTAAAGCTTGAAGCATTGCGTCCTTAAATACCACTCTGACTTTTGTTCCATCATTAAATGTATTTAATTTATACTGTCACTATCCTGGTGCTGAGCTGTAGCCACAGCAAACTAACCAGGCAAGAAGCAGACTTGGTGAGATCTGGCTAGTTTTCACCCTCATACAGCTGTGCTGGTGGGTTACTGAGAGCAACGTAGTTTTGCAGAGGAGGGCAGAGCTCTCAATGGCTGCGGTGTGAGCAGGTTTCCACAGATAACAGGAAGGTACTCTAAAAATAAGGGAATGAATAAGAAACATGAGGAAAGGAGACAAAGTGCTCCCTGCAGCTGGAGTGGAAGCTTGAAAATCCTGCTGACACACATCCTGCAGCGGGTTAGGCAGGGAGGAGTGAATGAACTCGCAGAGTAAAAAAAAGTTGAAAGAAAAGAAGCAATGAAGAAAAAATAAGCGCCTTATGTATCTTCAGTGAAGGGTGTTAGTGTAAAGTACAGGAAACTTCAAAAGCTGTTTAGAGGATTCTGCTGTTTATTTTTAATTGCTGCATGCTTGCTCGCACCAACTTCTAGTAGGATATAGAAAGAAATGAAAAGAACAGTTATTGTACCAGCACTGTAGGGAGATATATATTTCATTGTTTATTTACAAAAAAAAAAAAAAGTATTTCTGTAAGGCAGTTGGTAATATTCCTGATGTTTTCTGAATAACTTTGATATGACGCTTACTTGCCAGTGCCTCCCCCACTCCCTCTTGTGTGAAATTAAGACAGAAGCTCTTCCTACAGGAGTGTCTCACAAAGCTGCTGTGTTTTAGGTTGGAGGAATACTCTTATAGGAAAAATAGGGAGAAGCCAGTTTTTGGGGATCCAAGTTCCTGCAACACCATTAAAAACTTGAAAGGGCTATAGCAGGGCTGCACTTGCCCTCATTAAACCTGTAGAAAACATTGTGTGTTGCTTTAGAGGGTCTATAAAATTATTTTATGTATTTGATGCTTTATAAATACCTAAACCTTTTCTCATTTAATTTGTTTTTTTTGAAAGACGTCCAGATTGTGCTTTGTGTCCACCATGCAAATGAAAAACCAAGGCCTGCCACACTTTAAATTTAAGCAACATTTTAGGGATTGTCTTCTATTTGCAGGTAAAGAGCAATCCTGTGTCATTGCTAATTTTTAAAGCCCAGTATGTGACTTCATAGATTTAGACTTCATTTTGGGCATAACCCAAGAGACGATCAAAAAACTGAGACGAAGTTATTAAAGGTAGATATTTTAATGATTGTGATGGTGTTTGGACTTGGTTTGCCCATGTATTTCTCCTCTGCTAGCTGTATTGGCAAAGTGTGCATCACCTCCTTTATCCTGCATCAGGATCTTTTATCATCACCACTGTTCTCTTACTCCTAAGTAATAGTGTCACAGCATTCTGGTAGCACTTAACCAAGCTTTCAGTCAAGGTCTACTTTTTGTTTTGTATTACCTGTAAGGCATTATTATAAGAATTACTTGAGAAAATCAAATGCAGCAGCAATTCTCTGCAAAATGACAGTTTCTTCTATCTTCTGTTGTTTCTCTTTTGTCATTGCCGCAGGAAAAACAACCAACAAGTTAATGGTAACATGCAAAGTTAACATGCAGAGACAGATTTATGTTCAGTGCTTTACAGATGTACTTAATCAGAATAGCCACTGCACAGCTGTACACAGACAGGCAGAGCAGATAAACAGAAAGTCCAGGCTCCTTGGATACAGTCTTAGGCATCCTTCCTTAGACTTCAAAGATAAATGCAGGTGATTTGTTGGCAATACATTTTAATTGACAGCTATATAAAGAAAGTTTTAAATACTTTTAAATTAGTCATTTATATGGGGGGGTGATCATTGTCATCTCTTGCTCTTATTCCAAAAAGGTGAGAGGGACAGGCTTCACCTACCTTGGTTGGATCAGCTCTGGCGTTGAGCAGGCCAGCTGAACATGGCCCCAGGTTACACCGACAGCAGGATGGGAGCTGTGAAGAAAATGAATAGCTGTAACAGATGCACAGGTGCCCATTTCTCTGAGGTTTATTTCAACAGATACAGAACCTCCAAGAATCCAGTGCCCGAGCGTGAAGGAGAAAACCGCGGAGCCCAACAAGTTGACGGCCAGAGTCTTCTGGGACACCCCGGAGGGAAGGGACACTGCTGATGGGATTTTGACAGAGTAGGTGGAAATCTGTAATGTCTGTATTATGTCTTTTTAATTCCTGGGATCTTTGGTTAGTAATTCAGCTGATGAGGGTGGCCAGGTACTCTTTCCCCTTCATTCATTAAAGATGCTTATTTATAGCTGTTGCATGTCAATGGCCTGTAAAGAATTGCATGTTTAACTGAAAAAGAAAAAATTGACAACTTGCAGGTGAATCGTTCAGGAACTGGCATGTAGAATGGTAGCAGATTGCTGTGGTTATTTCAGAGCTGATGGAATAAATAACAGTAGCATTTTGATTGCACCTGCAAAAATTTCCAGAGCTTCTTTATGGGTCTCTTCTCATAGTCAACAAGTTCTCTTACAGTAAGTAAGTTCTTTTACACAAAACAATGGAAAGAGAATCCTGCATTGGAAGTAGGAAAAAGAGGCAATTTTGACTGTCTTTAAAAGAAGAGCAAGGTGCACTTGTGGTGGTACCACTGTCTCTGATTTACCCATCTGTATCATGCAGGATTTATATCCATCTATCTAGGTTATTGTAAGGGTAAGAGTATATAAAATCTGCTTCTTTCAGGAGGCAAATTAAATCTTTTCAATATATATCAGTGGACTGCTTAAGCTTAATATTGTAAGCTTAAAGATGTTTACAATTTTATGTGATTACAAAAAAACTGTTGAAGGACATGCTCACCTTGCCTTTTTATTGTTACATTTAGTACTGTACTGTGTCCAGTTCTGCCCCTGCCCCCCAGTACAAGAGGGACCTGGACATACTGGAAAGGGTCCAATGTAGGGCCACAAAGATGATGAAGTGACTGGAGCACCTCTCCTGTGAGGAAAGGCTGAGAGAGCTGGGACCGTTCAGCCTGGAGACGAGGAGGCTCAGGGGGATCTCATCAATGTCTATAAATTCTGAAGGGAGGGTGCAAGGAAGACAGAGCCAGGCTCTTTTCAGTGGTGCCCAGTGCCAGGACAAGAGACAGTGGGCACAAACTGCCACACAGGAGGCTCTGTCTGAACACCAGGACGCACTTCTGTGCTGTGCGGGTGACCGAGCACTGGCACAGGCTGCCCAGAGAGGCTGTGGGGTCTCCCTGCTTGGAGATCTTCAGAAGCCACCTGGACATGGGCCTGGGCAGCCTGCTGTGGGTGGCCCTGCTTGAGCAGGGGCTTGGACCAGGTGACCTCCAGAGGTGCCTTCAAGCCTCAGCCACTCTGTGATTCTGTGATATTAAATATCAGAAAGAGGAATTCATTATAAAAGTAAAACCAATGTTGCTGTTAAGGTCTAATGTGATCATTCTTGGCAAAGAACAACATGAAAAGAATTAAGCCTGATAAAATATTTGAAAAGTATCAGAATAAGTTCCAAAGTCTTTTTGATGAAATAATGTCTGGCAGGTGGAAAGAAAGTGGGGAATATCCCATGTAGACTCTGTCAGATGAGTAACTGTAGTCCTGACAGGGGATTATTAATGAAACAAAATGAGAGATGAGCAATCTTGATTCTTCCTTGTCTAAGGAAATGGAAGCACGAGTTCCTTTGAGCATTACATGACGCTTGGCTACACTATTAATTGTCTGCTCTGACTGCTCTGTTCCCCTTTTGCCAGCAGGACAGGACCCTTTTGTTAAGACAGGGGCTGGCAGGAGCATGTTTGACTGCCCTGGTCTCTGCTGCGCAGCTTCTTCCTGTGCTAACTCTGTCTTCAGTCATGTAGCACAGCCAGACAAGCTCAGCATGCCCCAGACTTAGCTCTTTTTAGCCTTTTACAGTGTTGGCGGTAGGAAGATACTGGTGAATTTATGAATGTCTGTCCCATTGTATCTCCTGCTTTAGTGTTATTTTGAAAGGCCTGCCACCAGGGTCACATTTTCCAGAAGGCGACCACAAAATCCAATATACTGTGTATGACAGAGCTGAAAACAAAGGCACATGCAAATTTCTTGTTAAAGTCAGAGGTAAGATTGATATTTTACACTATAAATACAGTCACTGATTTGCATCTGGCTTAGTAGGCAGTTTTAGAAACATCCTCAGCTCTATATTTGTCTGCATATGTACATGGACATAAAGTTTATGTTGACTCTGCAACAGGGTGGGCGGCTGGCACTCTGCAAGTTGGGGAAGGGCTCTGCTGATCAGTCCTGCTCCACAATGTTGAGCCTGTGGGATGCTGAAACAAGTACCTGAAGGAGTTTTTTCAGCTGAGCCTCTTATCTGTCAAGAAGGGTTGCCCTTTCGCAAGTCCAGGTCTTGAAATCTGGAGTTGAATCTACGGAGATGAGATCTCTGTGCAGCATGTCCTTTTGTCGCCATATACCTCAATCACATGCACACACCTATATATCTGCATTGTTTTAGTTTACATATGAATTAAGAAGTTTTTGTTTGGTTGTTTTTTGTTTCTGTTTTGTTTTTACATACTCGACTCTAATAATAGAGCAAATAGAAAAACATCTTCCATATTGGTACTCCATTTGCCGTGCTACCCTAGTAACAGGGTGATTCATGCCTTGTCTTTCATTTTTTCCGCCTCTTTCTTGCCTAAAGTCAGGCGCTGTGTGAAATTAAATGCCCCAGATAATGGCTACATCAAGTGCTCAGGCGATGGAAACAACTATGGTGCTACATGCGAGTTCTCCTGCATTGGTGGCTATGAGCTGCAAGGAAGCCCAGCTAGAGTGTGCCAGTACAATCTGGGGTGGTCAGGAGTGGAGCCAACCTGTGCACGTAAGTGAGTATTTCACCACTTTACTGAAAGGGCTACCAGAGCAATGCTTCTTGTGGAAGTGAGAATTTGGGACAGGGGCTTGGGGTGGAATACAGCTACAAACTTCTATGTTCTAGAGATAAGAAATTTAACATCTTTGTCTTCCCTGGCAATTTACATCTGAAGCATCTTCCACCTTTGGCTGTTCTTTCCTAGGATGACGATGGTACCTTATAACTGACAGTTTGTTTCAGCCCAGATCTTTACACAAAACTTTACACACTGGAGTCAGTCCATTTAGTAAGCCAGAGTACAGCTTAAGATAAAATTGTTGGCTTCAATGAGGCCAGTGTTTCACCTGTATCTTCTTTATTATTCTCTTGTTCCTGTGCTTCTGGTATGTAACAGTTTTGTCCTTTTAGAAATAGATCCGTTTTCAGTATGCTCTATAACTTTTGTTTTAAATTTAATTCTAGCCATGAATATTAATGTGAATGTGAGGACTGCAGCTGCACTTCTGGATCAATTTTATGAGAAGCGGAGACTGCTAATTATTTCAACTCCTACTGCAGCTAACTTCTTCTACAGGATGCAGTTGGGAATGCTGCAGGTAAAACAGTTCAGAGTGGGTTGCAGGGGGGTGTAGCTATTTTTTTTTCTTTAAAGATACAAGAGGACAAGCTCCACTGTTGGTGGAGCAACTTCAGCTGTTGCACTGCAGCCAGTTAGAAGATCTGTCTGAAGCGCTAGTGGTTCTGGATTAATCCTTTTTATGTATGCTTGAGTTTAAACATCTCCCCAGTTTCTAATTCAGCTCTGTGCTGGATTGCACTGCCTCTGACTGACCAGTTACTCAATCCAAGGCAGTTCTATCCCTCTTCCATCCTCCCAAGATTAATTTAATACTAACTTCTGCTCTAATAATCATTCCCTAACTCTGCTCCTCAAGAAGTTAGGAAAAAAATCCAGCACTTCAGTGGTTACAGTTCATGCAAACCAGGCTTACAGGCTTTGTAACTACAATGTGAAAAAGTGTGAAAAGCTTCAGAAATAACTAGTGTATCAGCAGACAAAGGACCAGAGACTCAGTATAGAAGTCATCCAGAGTGCTGGAGATACCACTGCGGTATTTTGTTCCAAAAAAAAAAAAGGAAAGAAAACTTCTGGTAATTGTCCTTTTTATGTGTTATAAATATTTCTCTTGTTGGGTTCTTGCTAGACTAAGGGGTGTACCTCAAAAATGTATCTGTGTCCTGAGGGAAAGCAGCCAGTCCTGTATTCTTTCATAGTGGCAAATGCTTATACATCGTTTCTTTTCCCACAACTGGAACAAAATCCAGAATGAACAGTCATTGGGATATGAACGTGATAACGTTTTTAACTGCTGGCTCCAGTCACAGTTGTGATAAAAACAAAATGAAAGGCTTTTTATTTCCCACAGTAGATTACCTGGGCAAGAAAATTCAACATACTGACCGAAATGAAGTAGTTGAAAATACTAATTTTAATGGCTATATTCCTTTTCCCACTGCTTGGTCAAACAAGTTGGCATGAAAAAAAACTTTCTGCCTTCCATTTCACATACTTTGTTTCGACTGCCAGATTAGATTACTGGCACAATGCTTAATACACTGGCATCTTTTCATGTCATTACAGCACAAGTTTACATTTCTCCTAGGTGGTCCCAGTGTGGTGGTGTTCTTAGAGTAGCCAAGAATCCATCATTTAACAGCCCCTGGAGTCATGAGGCTGTAGTTCTTTGCAGTGAGAATGAGAGAGACTCTTCAAAAGTATGCTCATTCCAATTTAAAACATCTATCACAGAATCACAGAATCACAAGGTTGGAAAGGACCTTCAAGATCATCTAGTCCAACCGTCATCCTATCACCAATACTACCCACTAAGCTACTAAACCATATCTTGTAGCACCTTGTCCAGGCGCCTCTTAAAAACCGCAGGGGTCGGTGACTCCACCACCTCCCTGGTCAGGCCGTTCCAGTGCTTGACCACTCTCTGAGAGAAAAAGGTTTTCCTGATATCTAATCTAAATCTCCCCGTGCGCAACTTGCAGCCGTTACCTCGAGTCCTGTCATTAGTTACCTGAAAGAAGAGGCCAACCCCCTCCTCATCACAGCCTCCCTTCAGGAAGTTGTAGAGTGCAATGAGGTCTCCCCTGAGCCTCTTCTTCTCCAGACTAAACAATCCCAGCTCCCTCAGCCGCTCCCCATAAGACTTGTGTTCCATATCCCTCACCAGTTTTGTTGCCCTTCTCTG
>VXAL01010443.1:354925-382777 GCA_013399475.1 Chauna torquata | reverse complement strand
CACTCAATCCCCTCATCTAGGTCATCAATAAAGATATTAAACAAGATAGGCCCCAGTACCGCCCCCTGGGGGACACCACTTGTAACGGGACACCAGCTGGACTTAACTCCATTAACCACAACCCTCTGGGCACGGCCCTCCAGCCAGTTCTTTACCCAGAGAAGAGTATACCTGTCCAGGCCACAGGCAGACAGTTTCCCCAGGAGAATACTGTGGGAGACCGTGTCAAAGGCTTTGCTGAAATCCAAGCAGACCACATCAACAGCCCTTCCCTCATCTACCAGTCTGGTCACACGATCGTAGAAGGAGATGAGGTTGGACATGCACGACCTGCCTTTCCTGAACCCGTGCTGGCTGGGCCTAATCCCCTGGATGCCACGCAAGTGCCGTGTGATCTCTCCCAAGATGATTTTCTCCATAATTTTGCCTGGAACCGAGGTCAGGCTGACAGGCCTGTAGTTCTCCAGGTCATCCTTGCGGCCCTTTTTGTAGACAGGAGTCACATCTATGAACACTCACGGCATGCTCCAAACAACTCACTGTTCTCTCTCTGATAGCTAACACATCTCTTTGATCTTTTAACCCTTCCAGCCGGCACAGTGTGGTTTAGACCTCCGACACGTTACCGTTGTTGAATTGGTTGGTGTCTTCCCAGCACAGATAGGAAGAATAGGTGTAAAGCTGCTGCCCCCATCACTTGCACTGCAACTCAGGTAAAGTTTGACTACCATTATGTGTGCACTGTAGCATATATCATGTATTGCTTTTGATTTTCTGCATCATCTTATCTAAATAGGCGTACTATACTGTAATGTCCTTAGCTTGACACTGGAAGGCAGGTAGATGTTCGTAACTAAGTTTCAGCATTAGTTTCTACCAACTGTGCAATACCTGCTGAAAATGCATAGGCATTTGGGATTTATGAAATTAAGAGCACAGACTCTTTAAAGTGCTGTGTCTTCCTTGCCTCTTTGCTCAAACTGAATGACACTGAATTTAGGTGAGCTCTCTGTGCATCCCTTTATGTTATGTCTTTATGTTTTTGAGTACTGTCACTGAAAACACTTCATGTTTATATTTGTGCTGGAGTTGGTCTGGTGCAGTCACGACAGCCTGCAATCACTTTGCAAGACCCGCCTTGGAGCAGCTGCCAGCGCAGCCCCAAACAGCATCGCCAGCTCATCTTCTCTGCAGCACGGCTGGTGGCCGTAGCCAGGCCAGAAGGGAAGCAGTGGTTGCTCTTTGAAGTCCCACATGTAGATATGATACGGGCAGTATTTCAAAGGGCAAATGATCTCAGCATCCCCAGCCTGACTGACATTCAACAGTTTTACTGAGGTGTCTAAACTGTTTTGACTTGGTTTTGGACAGGCAGGGAGTTGGTTTTCACTTGAAAGGGAGATTTCAAGTGCCAGCACTGCCTAGGGATAGGATGACTACAAGAGCCAAAATTGAAGGCCTGTTTGGCTGGGAAATAAGTTGTTATTTAGGAAAGAAGTCCAGGAGCATTTTAGGCAGCACCTTCTGTGATATGCCTGAGAAAATGGTGTAAGTTTTAATTTGGAACAATAAAAAATATGTTCTTTTCTCTATCTGCTGACAAGTCTGAGAGGTTTTTTGGATTGAAAAAAACAAAAGCATTTGTTCCCTATAAAAAGAAAGAGGGAGCACAAACAGCTTCTTTTTACTTTAAAAAAAAAAAAAAAGTACTTTTACAAAAGTTGAACTGGTTTTCTTGTGGCTTTGTAGAAAATAAGCTCTGGTAATACCTCTGTTCCCTGCCTGCTCTGCTGCCCACCCTGGCCCCAGCCTTCAATTTGAGAAATTGGTATGCTATAAAAACTGCCCTGCATTCAGTGGAAGTTAGTTTTCCATTTGATTTTTTTCTAGGCTATGTTGCTACCACAGTATGAGTTAGCATTCCAGTTCTGGAAGGTACTTAAATCAAAATGAAACACTCCCTGAAACATTCTTAAATAAAGATGCTGTCCAGAATTAGCACTCAGTAAACTAACCAGTTACAGGTACCCTAGTTAAAACTTCGGCAAACTCAGAAGGGTTAGCATTTGGATTTGTAGAGGGTAAACATTTTCTTTAAGAAGCCACATTCCTCCTCTGCCTTATCTCACCTATCACCATAAATTAGTTAATTTAGTTTGAAATCAACAGCCAGGCTCCCCAGTTGTATCAAAACAACACCTAGAGTACTCAAACCTGTTGGAAGGCAGAAGAAGCTCAATTTTTATGCTTCACACCTTACTGAAATCCAGCTCCCCACAGACCATCTTCTTCATAGTAGCTTTCCTGTCCTGACCCCATTCCGTCACAGATGCCTGAATTTATTTTCCCCACACCAGTGATGTGGAATGTCTGCATGTCTGAGGATCTTATAATTCATTACTCCTCCAAGGACAAGATTAAATGAGCATCAAGGACATACTTTTGTTACTGTCACACCTCTAGAGGAGCTTGAATGACCACTCTGAAGGAAAGGACTCTGCCCTGATTAGTGGTGGCTTTTGTTCTCCCAAAGTGGAGTTACCACCAGGCAGATAGTTACTATTAAGAAGCAGTGAGAACTGACTCCAATAATTTTGTTCTGCTCTATCATTATTTTTTTTTGTTTGTTTTACATGGCGCACAGCAGCAAAAAAAAAGGGAATAATCAACCTGTAACTCTTTAGGTCGATCACAATGTTTTTCTTTAGGCATTGTATACAGTACTGTACTTTTTTTTGTCTTTTTTTTTGTTTTCCTCTTGTGAGAGCAATAAGTAATGCATGTGCCATACTACCAGTCAGAAGTCTGAGAAGAAAACAGTGCTGAGTGCAGTTACTTTGACCCTTCCCTAATGTAGAGGTACAGCCTGCAGCACAGGCAGACACCTGCTCGCTATCTGACTCCCTGTTCTTACAGCTGAGACAAAGCAGACCCTGTATAGCCCCCTCTGACCATCCCCACAGTCCTCTGCTTGGAGCCAGCAGCCTGGTTCTGCCATTTATTACCATTTGAAGTGCCTAGGCTGTAGATGATGGGCTTTCACAAAATGAGTTCCTTATTTTGCAGACTATTGCTGAGGATCCCCCATTATAATTTCAACATTGTGGTGATGGACAAGCACGGAATGGACAAGGAACGCTATCCTTTCCCAGCAACGCCAGCTGAGCTCTTTGCACTTATTGACAATTTTCCCTTGAGAAAAGAAGAGATGAAACTGCAAGCAGAAATTGGCCAGTCATGCCCCTAATTCAGAATTGCAGGGCTTGCATTTGCCAGTGAATTTTTTTTTTATCCACATAATTCTTCCCTTGGTGCTACACAAAGCATGGCTTTTTTAATCACTGATGTACAGATTTTTTGTGTATTGTTCTGTCTGTCCAGGTGTGTAGCTACTCTGCATAGACATATGCATGATGCTTTTTTGTACTTCAGCCATCTTTAGAGAAGCATGTACGTAGGATTACTACCCAATGGAATTTCTTGTACAGACAGCAAAGAACTGAGGCAAGTCTCCAGGAGTTTATTTTGGATTTTTCATTCAGTGTAAAATGGGGGTTTCTTTCTTACTGTTTATAAGTCTTTTTATTAATAAAATATTGTTTTGCAAACAAATAGTTGTCTAAAACTCCTCTTAGAGATATAGTTGATTGATTAACTCAAAAGTTGGATCAAAATACCTCTCTGCAAACCATTTAAATCAGAGGCTAACGTTTCTGTTTTAAGTGTCAGCAACCCAGCAGTATCTTTCAGATCCGTTATAATATGGTCATTCACAGACACAAAGCATAAGCCAAAGGCAACACAAACACCTGTTTTCAGCAGTGATGGAGAAAGTAGGTGATGGCAGGAGTATGGAAGTCATTGCCAGAAGGAATTCAATAACAGAACAGTGAGCAACATAGAAAATGGGTGGTAATTACTAAAGGCCATATACTGCAATGCTTGATAGATATGCTCTTACCTGGTACATGTCTGCTTCTGGCATTTCATGTCCAATGACTTGGAGTAACTGATTTCTTTCTCTTTTCATCTTGGAGACAGATCAGGCTCAGGCCGTTGATTTGATGGCAGGGGAATATTCCCCACTGGGAAACTTCATCAAGGATTTGTCATTTCCAGATCTGTGAAAATAGTTTTTTGCAACTCATCACTTAAAAAGTAACCAAAAAGTTCACTGCTTAGTAAAAAGTGTTAAGAGGCAATCAAAAAAGGAAATAGTTCCCTAGTGTTTTATTATGACCCACAATCTTGCCAATCCACTGGAAAAAAATATACATCGTGCATGAAAAATACAAACCCAAAAGGAGTAAAAATCATGAGTTACAGCCTTGGACACTTGCTTACAGGGTCAGGTCTGTAATTTCACATGCCTGAACAGCGTTTCAGTGGCTGTGCTGTTCATTCATACCATTCAGAGCAAAGCCCTTTTTTTTGGCCAAATGCTTGTTTGTCTGTGACTGTAAGGTATGTTGTTCAATTTTACACTCTTGTGTCAGCAGAGGAGCAGTTTACCAGCATCCTTAAAGCAATCCTTACCAAAGAATTCAATCTTTCACACTCTCTGAAATTAATTAGGAAATTTTTTTAAAAAGGTTGCTCCTGCAAATGAATTAATGAGGGAACGAATGTGAAGATAGGGAAGTCAGTCCCGACACTAGCTAGCAAAAGCTGATTTGTAGACTGAAGTGCAAGAGCACCGAGGCGAGGGGATCTTCTGAGCAGGATGGTCTGCTTCTGAGATTGCTAGGAGACTGTTACCAAACACCCAAGAGTAAGTATGAAAGCATGGCACAGCCGAGGTGATGACTGCCTGCGAAGTTAAAGCTGAAGGCAAAGAAGATCCAGATACACCCTGAACTCTGCAGGTGGTGCTGCCAGGTTTGCAAGGATGAGCAACTGGAGGACAAGGAGGCGTTCCTTTGAACGAGCTTTCCAAGCGTTTCCAAGATGCAAGGACAGCTTCGGTGACAAAATCACAGTAATAAATGGCATTTCTGTTCCAGACCTGGCCAAGCCAAAAAGACATCCTGGATGAATGCACGGGTGGACAGGTGGTTCCCCGCTAGTTCCTCAGTCAAAAAGCACACCAACTGACCTCCAGTGAATTTTGAAATAAATAAATAAATAAATAGATTTGGGGGTCTGATGGGTCTGATTTTTCTATAGTATTTCTGCAGTTCCAATCTGCTGCTGCTCCATTTTGATTTAGGTGCAGAATCAATGCATCCAGTCATCTTTCATGACTTGCTGAACAGGATTGGGGCTTTATGATTGCTGCAACCAGGAACGTGATTGCAATCACTAGGTTGTTAAAGGAAATTTAATTAAGTGGATGGAAGTGCATGAGTTATTGGATTGCTAGTTATAGTTCTACACAGAACATCTGTTAAAATCTTCTGATTAACAAAAGCTGTTCTTGATTAGAAATATAAGTTTTCTGGCATTTGCTGTTGTACATTTTTGTGGGGAGGAATGGAACAGTGAAAAACATCATGTGCCATCTCTGTTTTGGAGTCAAATCAGCCTGCAGGTATGGTATGCAGGGATGTGGCAGATTTGCCTTTTGGGAAAGGAGTACTTGAACAAGGGATGCAGTATTACTGGCTTTAGCCTATCATTTATATATCCAAGTAAATTCCAAATATTTGAATATATTCCAGTAATTCATCCTTAGACTTTTGGTCCCAAAAAAATAATGTTGTGTAAACAAGGTGCAGTATATACACTAGTGCACTTTTTTTTTTTTTAAATGTTTAACAGAAAATTTACCTCCCTCAAAATTATGCAGGCTTGAGTCTTTGTTGTACTTCCAACATGGCTCTTCTTGCTATAGCTGTTAATCCTACCACAGCTGTCAAAATGCAAATCATGTTTAAAGCACAATTTGGGTTGGGAAGATTAAAGGCTGTTTCCAAGAAGCAAGACCTGCAGTGCATCTTGTCCTTTCTTCTCCCACTCCAGGCTATTCATTGCAGAAGTGACAGATCGCAGTGTGCAGATACAGCCACGGGCTGGAGGTTTCTGCATCAATCTGGAGATACGTTTCAGTTTTGAATGTGTTCTCAACAACAAAAAGACTTCATTTTCAAACAGAAAAGAATTCATATTTCTCTCATGCAACATCTTTTGCAACAAAACTACTGCAATAAATTGTAGGAGGCAACAACTGTCTAAACGGCCTGATTTTCCCCCGATCCTACCCAAGAATCCACCTATTTGATGAAAACAATCCCTGCCATTGTACACCTCATAATTGCCCTCTATATCTACAGAGGAAGAGACAAAAGCGAAAGTTGCATGTCCCTATTCGTGAAGTTCAAACCATCCCCTCTGGGACAGAAAGCTTCACATTTTAATGAAAACACCAACGACCCTTGCAGCTCCGAGCTAAATGACTGCAGCGTGTCGTTTCATTACAGCTCAGTACTTACATAAAAGCGTGAGTCAGACTGCATAACATAATTAATGAAAACACAGAGGCTAAAAAGTAACCTGAAGTGCATTTACATATTCTTATAATCACAATCCACTTTTTAAATTAAGGTGGTGAAATAATGGAGCTCGGGTTATGCAGTCCCGGCACTCAGACGCTTCCAGCCACTCACCTCGGTCCCGGCCTCCCCTGGCAATGGCTGCTGTGCTGCACATCAACAGCAAGGACAAAGCGGGTGCTTCACACCATCTCCTAGCACAGCTCCTCTTGGCCACGTAGCTGCTGCCCATTTGTCTTTCCCCATCTGGGGCTGGAGGATGTTTTTATGCCAGCTTGGTGAGGGGAAGAGTGGGAAAGCGTTCATAGACGCTGGAAGGCAGAGAGCAGCAAGGCTGCACGGGCTAAAGGAGCAAGGGAGAACGTTTGCAGTCATGCATAGCACGCGGACTTCCCTGGCCTGCTTCACGCAGTGATCCGTGCGCTCTGTAAAATGCAAAGGAAACAGATGGGAATCCCCATGTCCACGTACAATATGCTAGCGCCCGCCTAATTACCACCATAATCTCCTATTGCCACCCATGCCCCCAGAAAGTGATCGTGACCTGAATTTCAGTAATTAGGTTGGTCCATGCTTCAAATTTACAAGGAGGACTTGGCTTCTATCACCTCAGAGTGAAGGGGCAGGGGGGAGATGCCTGTTCAGTTGTAACAGGGGTTACACACCCCCAAGCAAACCCTTAAGTACTGTCCCAAGCAAGCCTACGAAGACTGGAGAAATAGCAGGAGGGCTGTTCCCCACCTTGCCTTCCAGTTTATGGATGTGTGGTCTCCCACCCCTGTAAAGACCAGAACCAGCACTGGGGACAAGCCAGACAGGAATGGTTTGAGGGCAAAGGAGCCAGCTGCCTGTGCGCACCTCACACCAAGAGACTGGTGAGCTCCACTGAGGTGGTCTCCTATTAACCTGGGTGTGCTGAGCCAGATGTTCAGGCTCCTAGAAGGTGAGTGGAGGCAAGCACAGGCCCAGAGCCCAGGACTGTCATTTGCCCTTCTCGATTCTCACAGTTGGGAAGGAACAGCGAGTGAGACACAGAAACCTGGGGAACTGGTAAACCAAGCGAAGATGAAGAGACCCCAACTACCCCAGCTCTGAGAGGTTAAGTTGAAGTGAGCACAACTCAGTTCCAAGTATGAGTTAAATAGAATGATCAACACTTTTTTCTGTGCCTTTTTTTTTCTTTCTTTCTTTTAAGAAATCAAGGCCATTAGTTACAGAAAAGTTGCATTTTGAACGTACCCGGACTTTTCAGGTGGGCAGGACCTTGAACTAGGGTTCAGAGAGGAGATTTGGTGATGGAGGGGAGGAACTGAACGCACAGGGTTAAGGCACAGGTAAAATCATTCTCCAGCAAGGGGGAGGAGAGTGCATTTCCTGTATTCTTAGATAGAAAATAGGTTTAATGCTTATGAAACAAAAATACGCATAAAAACTACATAAGCTGTAGAAGTGAAGACAAAAACAGCAGAAAGATTATCAGTGGAGTCGCCACATATAAATGAAGCAATGCATCTACCTCAGTGAGATAATATGGGATATTCCTGAAACACGTTTATAGTTCACTGTAATGCATTTTAGAAGAGACACAGACACAGCAAAGTTTCATTATTTTAATTTTAAAAGATAGAACAATAATCTTGGCAACAGCTGCAAATATATTACCAGCCACCTTTGTCCACAAAACTGAACACACAGCGCACAGTGCAAAAATGTTCTGGGCAGGAAACATTCGGTTTTGTCTAAATTTGGGCAGAACTGAACATACTGCAAGGCCATTTACTGCTACTACTGTTCATGTCTAGCAGAATAACTAAACAAATAGCTAGCAACAGATTTTAAGCAGAACAAAGGCAGAATGAGGGATACATGACGTTCTCTAATTGCTCCAACAAATGACTACATTTGGCTTTAAGCAAACCTCAACGATTAGAGCTACCCTCAAAAACACACACCCAGCTCTCAGGAGCAGTAGTACACAGCCACAGATAAGTTATTGCCACAAAGCAGAACTGTTGAAATAGCTAAGCTAAACAAAGAGCCAAGATGCAGCAAGGGTGAGTTTCAAAAGCAACCTAAAGAACACCTAAAAGCAGGTTGAGATTCACTTTCCAGTGTCAATATACACAGTATAATTAACACTGTATTATTACCACTTATCAAACAGCATTTGCAAACACGAAATCACTAGGCAGGAAATTCATGGGACACAGTGGTAAGGTTCTGCTAGCAGGCTTCTCAGTATATTGAGTTAAGGTAAAAGATATCTCTGCAAATAAAAGTCTGCATCCTATTTTGGATTTACTTACATGTTCTTACTACCATTTCTCTAGGGTTCTCAAACATTAACATTTCTACATGTAAAAATAAATAAATAATCATCATCTTTAAACATGTATCAAAAAAAAAAAAGAGTTCACAAAGTGCACATACCATCTCTCAGGAGACGGCTAGTACTGTCACTGTTGAAAATCAATACTGTATGTTAGGGAAGGACAATTTCAGTTTTTACCCCATACAGATGAAAGTAAGTGGAGCTATCACAACTGCTGCATGCTGCCTCCTTCTAGGTACTGCGGATTAACGTTTAGGTGGAACATAGAGTCATAGTTTGACGTACTGACAAAATCTTTGGAGACAAATTTCCCGGAAAGGGCTGCTGAACCAAAGGGAGGGATGGAGGGAAAAGATCCTGCAAAGATTCAGGTACAACCCTTACTGTCTTGTGTGAACCCACAGACTAGGCAGCTGTGGAGACAGGACTCGGCTTTTTTTTTTTAAGGTGTAGGAGATCCAAGCAGCCTTTATTTTCTTTGACTTTAGAGCAAACAGCAAGCTTTACATGCCTGAAGTTGACCAATGTGCACACCTCTTGTGAAGCCAAAATAATGCCAGCCTGTATGCAACCCTCCTGTTTCCTCACCTTATCAATTAGCTCAATGGCTGCTCTGCTGTTGTAGTTTAGTTCACATTTTGCAGAATACAACTTCAGGTACTTGCAGCTGACAGGGCCTAACCAAGTACGTAAAGAAAATAAAAAAATAATACTTAAAAATGCTTCTTTTTTCATGTTACTTTAGCATAATCTCTATTAGAAGAGACACAGAGCACTAAGTTTTCAGTCTAATTCATTATGGTCAAAGCATACTCACCATCCCACTGCCTTCTCTCATAAACTACCTGCTAAGCATCCAGCTGGGAAAGAAAGATCAAAACGTGGTGTCTAAAAGACATTTAAGAAGGCAATGGCACTTGGATTAGCACAGGAAGATGGCAATAGCCTCACTGTCTTTGCAGCTTTCCTCCCACCCTCACTCAAATGCAATACAATGGACGTGGAGCCAGGGAGACCATTTAAACCTATTTTAGATCTAAACATGCAACCAAGAGTATCAACTTTCAGAAGCCTAAAGTCCCGACATAACTGATAAGCTGAGTAGAAAAACTTCCAGAGAACAGGTCTGGATGCTCAAGTCTGATGGCCAGGCTTGGAAAGCCCTCAGCATCAGCTCTTCCTGATGGATACTGGCATTAACCACACTGTCTAGAGATGTATTTGTTGTCCCCACTTGACGTTTTACAGCCAAAGTTGTATTTTTATTTTTCTTCAATGGGTCAAACCCTTGGAATCTAATCACAAGGCGGGAAAAGATAGCGATGAAAGCCCTGTAGTTACGTTGCTAGTAAAATGCATCGTGTTTCACATTTTCAAAAAACACTGTAAAGATAATTTCTTCTCCACTGAAGCATTTTCAGTTATTCAAGTCTGTGGTGAGAAATATTTTAGAAACATCAGCTCTTCTGTGTCTAATTACTCAGGACAGGAGTTTATGAACCAGTGTTAAAATTATGACTATTTTCTCCTGAAAATTAGCCTTCAATACCAGAAATATACATACATAAGGAAGGCTTTAGCCTGACTCCTGGCTTTCTGTCTTTTTGTTCAGCCTACTAATGCACAGTACATGATGACACACAATTATAGGCAATTTGTTCAAATATCTGGGAAAGAAGAAATCACATCTGCAGTTAATCATCTCATGCTTTTTCCAAACCATAAATCATTTTTGCAAAGGAAGAGAACAAGGACATAAGAGAGATAATTAAATGTGACATTTTCGACAAATCAAATGCTTGCTACAAATCTGTCGATATCATCACAGAACAGCAAAGCTTTCCAAATTGCTCTAGTGCTCATACCAATGATCGTCATCTCTCTGAGGCTCATTTAAGGCAGAGTATGATATGCACTGTATGCTACCATAATGCAGAATTGTCACTGCTAACCTAGGAAGTAATTTCACTTGTACTGCTCCAAATCCTATCAATGGCAAACACGACTGCCTTGGCTGAAGTAAATTCCCACTTGAAATTGTTCCCTTCATATGCTGAACTGCAGGTGACACCTAGAGTCTATTCATAGCCTGGCTTATGCTTTGAGATGCAGGCTCGGAGTGAAATTTTGGCCCATCCAAAAGCCTACGTATGAGCCAGGTGATGCTTTCCAAATTAGTACATTCATCACAAACTCTAACACAGGACCTAAAAATGGGAGTAAACTGGGCAGAAGCTGAAGTAGTAAAGCGTGGACTTCATCCTTTCAAAGGAAGACTAGATTTAGCCAAAATGTTAACGCTTAGAAGGTTAGAAAATACCCTTCGAAAATTAGACAAATGCTTATACTCCATTTTAAGTAAAAGGTTTAGTTCAGTTTCAAATTATTTTAAGGTTTTCAATCTGATGAGAGATAAAGGTTTTCACTGTGGGGTCCAACTTGGGAGGATTTTTTGTGTTATTATTTTTCCAGTTTCGCTATCAAAATGAAACAAAAACCCATCAGACTTCCCACTGTTCCTCTATAACCCTAGCTGGAACTTCACCCTGAAGAATCATTTTCTTGAGATTTAACAAGCTTTACCTTTTTAAATCAACTTCCAGCAAGTGAAAAATCAAGCTTGTGCCTCCATGTCAATATATTATTACTCCCAAAATAAATGCTGGTTTGTGTTGCAAACAAGCAAGACAACTCAGACTCTGATTCTGTTAAATAGGTAGTTTAGGTGCCAAAAGTTAGGTTTGGTTTCACCATGGGGATGCTGTACAAAAAATCTAATACTTAAAGAAAGACTGTTCTGACAAAAGAAAGGTCTTAAAATGTATGTGCTTGATATTTGTGCTCTATTTCATCAACTCACAGGATCTGTGGCATAAGATGAAAAGCAGACTAAAACTAGAGTAAGCTTGCTTCACTGTCCAATTTGACCAGGATTTCAGAAGAAAATGAAGAATAGATGAAGAAGGAAAGTGAAGTCAACTTGAACAACTATTGACATTTGATTCCCAACTTGAGTTTCTGAAAATTGGGGGTCTCAAACTGGGCGAAAGCAATACCTTCAATGACTGTTTAAATTCATATCAGAATTTATATCAGAATTTGAATAGAAAATATTTATAATCAAATTGTTTTTATTAAAACTATGATTCTATTTTTAACAAAAATAAATAAAAACAAATTTCTCTAATAATATTAGTATTTTTAAAGACTGCTTGCAAACTTCCCCACAGTTTCACTCAAAACAAAAACAGTATAAAATAATTTGGGGGGGGAGGGTAGGGAGCAGAAATGGACATCAGATTTTAAGGTTTTGGATTCACCTCTAAATACATTTACATGACTATACACTAGGACAGCAAAGGATGACAAAATTTTAACCTACACTTACTTAGCTATCAGTTCTCCATATGTTGTTCAGTCTTGATTTCCTGCAATTTCAACATTGTAAAGAGCAGCATTTCTCTCTCTCAAACAAATAAGATTTTATAGCCTTTATTCTTCACAGAAATCTTTTAATACCAGTGTTTTGACCTACAGGGAATGATATGTCCTCTGAAAGCTTGGGGTTTTTTTTGCCCCAATATGTTATGTAAGGATTATGTTTCCAAATAATCAAATTTGTTTCCTTAGTATTAGTACCATATTGCTTTCAAAAGTGAAACATTTGGGGAAAAATAAGAAAAAGGTAAGTGTAACTACAGATTAATTTACCAGTTCAAATAGGAAGCTATGTTCCAAGTCTGAAAGGTTCAGAGGAAATGTTTTTCATTCAGTTTACCGATCTTCCTTTGTTTCACACCCTGAGCAATTACATGCTATGTAATTATATTATTATCCAATCTTGCAAACAGACATGTGCTGCCCTTGACAAAGTTTATAATCATACCTTCTTATGGTACTACTACTGTTTAAATGCTGCAGTAGCCCACAACTATACAAAATAGAATGCTCTTCACATATGACCTGAATAAGTCCCCAGAGGATGGCAGATCTAAGCAGGTATAAAGATCACTTTAGGAATCCAAATGGCAAAATTACTCTTGAACACTTGTTGTGGTTAATAAGATTAATGACTGAATTGGCCAAAACCGACTCGTATCATTAAATTTACTGCTATCTTACAGCAGGAAGCTCAGGACAAAAATCCTATTCTGGTTAATAACTAACATGCATGGGCACACTTGAACAGGATCCCAGCCCATTCAGAGAAAATTCCACAGTTGTGCAAAGCATTCTGCTGTGTGGTTTAATCCTTTCACTTTACGATGTTCTGTTGAATCAAGGTCTTAGCTAACTATGCCCAAAACCAGTATGTGTCTCATCTCAGTGACTCATCAGGTGGGACAGGCATGTGAACATATTCCCTCTGTTCAGTGACACTGGAAGATCTTGGCTAGAGCTGTCAACTGAACGAAAAACATGGTAATACCATATAGTTCTGGACCTTTTTTAGGGATTTGTTACAATTTATTTTCATTACAGGCTCTTTGATCACAGTGAACCAAGTGTGCCTTTTACACAGCGCACTAAAATAACCCAGAGAATGCTAGAACACTGGCACTTTATACCCCTTCATCTGCTGACTGTTTCTAGTGTGCAACTGGCCAGCGAATTGGCCTTCCTTAGTGGGCTGCTTGGTCCCAAGCCTGCCATCCTGCACACTGCATAGCTCAACAAGCACACATGAAAAAGAAATGTTGTTATCCTTCAGAACATTATGGCTTCTTGCCTTTTAAATAACAAAGCACAGACTCATTCTGAATCTGCTTGTACTGTATCACTACTGTCCTCTAGGCCATCTTTGACCCAGGAGGAGATATGCAAAACAGACATTACTTACTAAACGACTACCCAGAGAGTTTGCTCACTCCATGTCCCCCATCAGCAGAGGTGTTCATCATCTGTGTACCAGTCACCTGAAGGAACAAAGAAAGCCAGCCTGATCTCTGTCAAATTCTGTCAAAGGTGAAATTCTCATGGGCTTCAGGAGAAACAATCTGTCCAAGAAGCCTGGGTTAAAAATGTGTGCATGAAAGTGCAGAATGCATTAAAATTTCACTTGGAGCCTTAATATCCAAGGCAAAGAGTAAAACCCTTCCCCACTTTCAAATGGGCGAAGTGACAAGAGCTGAACACCACTGAAATCAGGAGTACCCATAGTACCCCTCAGTAGTTGAGAGTCTTTCAGAGTCTACGTTTTCCCATGCTGGATCTCAACATCAATATCCCCTCCACAGAAGCTCCAGGACTGTCAATCATCTTCTGCCAGAGGTGCTGCTCTTCTCCTTGAGAGTCCATCCAGTCAACCTCCTTGCCATTACTTACACCTGGCAATTGCAGAAACATGAAGAATTTTGGCATATTAGTAAGCAGTTAATATCATTGCCCGTTCACTCCAACAGTCTACAGAAAGATGGCAAGCACTTTACTGCCTGTATAGGGAGTTGCTCCCAGAAAGTACCAGTTTGTCATTAAACTCCTCTGTGGCACATAGGAAGATGCACATAAACCTCCCCACTCTGCACCACAAGCAACTTTCTCTTAACAGAGGAGGAATGGATTCACATCTCTGCCAGATCATACCACTGTCAGCAGAAAGGCTGCTGCTGGTTAAAAGTAGTCTCTTCCTCCTCATCAGGATGCTGAGAAACACTTGCAAGCTATTCCTGGCTCTTCCAGGCTTTCAGAAATGCAACTGGGCACCACACTATTGTGTCTCATTCAGTGAAGGAAAGAACTAAATCATCTACAGATGACATATTGCTTTCTCTCCCCCTCCAATTTCCCAAAATTCCCATATACTTTCCATGCACTCAATACCATTTCTATCCTTCATATACATGAATCACTTGGAGTGGGAAAAGAAGGAGAGCAGAATAAGAAAAGCAATCACCAGTCAGATGGGACCTTACCACTTCCAGTGCTCAAACGGACACCTCCCAGAAAAATATTACTGGAGAGTGACTCCTTGTCCCACACAGTCAATTCTAGGCAGACGTTATGTATATCCCGGGAATTCAAGCCACTGAAAGCAAATGTATGATTCCACTGGGGGTTCACATTCTTTTTTATTATGGGAGTTTTGTGTTTTGTAGCTTTGCTGTCATCTGGGAGCAGGTATCTGGGAGATATAGAAAAGGAAAGTTGAATATGTAGATGGGATGCCACATAATATTCACAAAGAATTGTAATCATGTAGAGACTCAAATACGATCAGGAGCCCATTTCTCATTGTAATTAAAGTAAGCACATACCAAAAGTGCATATGTTGCATTTGTGCTCCATTTATTCTTAGAGTTACAATGTCAGTTACCATCATTAGAAAGTGAAATTAGGTCTCCTTGTCCCATGCCTTTTACTTTTTATAAAAATACTTTTTATTTCAGTGAGACTAAATAGAAACATTATCATAAAAATGTTGGCTAGAAGGGGCCTCTGGAGTCACCTTGTCCAGCTTCCCTCTTAAACCAGGACAAAAGGTCCTCCAGAAAGAAAAAGAAATGACTGATAAAGAAGGAACTTCAGAAGTTTAGCACCAGTACTTTGAATTGCCTATTGCCCTACTGAGGGCAGAAACACTAATACTGTGAAGTCTGACACACTTTTCACATTTGATTTTTAGTGGAGAATTCCATTAGTGAAACTAAACGAAAATAATACTCTAGTTTCAAAATCAGAGTTCAGTACAAATTTTCATAGTCTGTACCTTCATGTTTTTCAGCAATGCTAATAAAATAACTGTGCAGTTGCACAGGAATACTAACGAGTCAGACATACAAACAAATTATATCACTGGACCTCAGTCAGGCTTCCTGTCCAGGCAACAACTTGACAACAAACACGAGCTAGTTCACCGCAGCAGGCTAATCCACAAATTACTCTTATTATTAAAGCTAGTTTCAAACCAGCAGCGCGGACCAGACTACTGCAGTACCTCTACTGGTTCATGGCAACGTGGTTTTGCATTTGGCCGTGACACGTGACAGACCACCAATCTATAGTCCAAGGAAAACAAATGCCTGTTCCACCACACTGAACAATCCATGTCAGCAAGAGCAGACGCCACTACCTAAAAATACTCTGCAGAATTATTGGCCACACATCGCTACTGCTAACATAAAAAGGCTGTGACAACATGCTTTCTCCCTGAAATCTGTTGCAAGCTGCAGGTGGAAACAAGCCACGACGGGATCAGGCAGTCTATTTTTCAGTAAAATGAAATGCCCTCACATATACCAGGAAAAGAGAGATGGCATGGGAGAACAAATATACAAAGAGTAGCTCAAACTTTTTCTATATGAAGTGTATGAGCTTAGTGATAGTTCGAAGCACACTAAAAGATTAAGACATTCTCAGCTCTACCAAGGAATCAAGGGCAGGATTTTTGTTTGGTATAGTCACTATTTGTTATACAAGACTCAAACCATTACTAGTGAACTAGAGCATATCTAAAAATCAGCAATTCGGAAAGCTAGCATTGAGAGCAAAAACTGGCAGAGAAAAAATGTTTTAAGCTATTTATTATTTCCTTAATTTATGAAAAATCCAATATATTGACGCATGCAGGATTACGTTCATTTTATTCAAATGCGAGTATACCTATATATACCATTTTCTGTATAGTCCGGATTTTGACTGTCCAACAAAAATGTTGCTTATTGAATAAAAAGATGCATATATTTCATATTATGTATGTATTTTTTAGGCACATACCTGCATATAGGCATACAAGTGACACAGACCCTACATTTTTCAGAATGATGCAACTTTAAAATCAAATCTCAAAGCCATCAGAGCAGAGTTCTTAAATGTCTTCTGTCAAAGAATATTAAATGTTAACAATGAGACACAATTAGAGTTAAGACACTGTTTGAAGTCATTGATAGACTTCCTGGGAACCTTTAGGTTTTAGATGTGCTCTTTGACACTGTACTGCATGACAAAGAGCTTCCCCAATTAAACACTGAAAAAAAAAATCTGCTTATAGCAAAAGAGAGAAAAATCTTTTATCATTTACCATATTTACTTGACTCAGAACAGAATTTCCTCACACTCATCATAAGCTTTCGCTTTCTGCATGTTTCAGGTGACATCCATTAGAAAGAACCTCAGCATGATGGAGCAAGTCATCAAGCTATTTGCTTGTGCTATTGGCAGTTTTACCAGGAATCCAAACAGACTTGTATCTTCCTGAAAACAAGGTTATTTATCTTAGTTTAAAAAAAAAAAAAAATTATTGCTTCCATTTGCTGGGAATGTAAATGTCACCGTCAGATCATGTATCATCTCCAGTGTGTGAGCCCCAGTTTACATCTTCTTGCCTTCAGGAGTGATGAACCTACCTCTCTCTGCTGACTCAGTGGAAGTGTTTCCTTTTACCAAACTTTATATTCTATAACAGTGTGCACATAAGCACACTGATTACATATCTTTGAATAGAGTAAGTGATATGGATTACATACTGTTTCTTGACTGAATCCAGATACGCTGGTATTTAACCACTGAGACAACTCATACCTCTCTGCCCTTATCGAACAGCATCCTTTGCCATCATACCATTTCAAGGTGCCAGTTGCTTTTCAGTATTGACACTCCATACACACATACACAGATATATTGAAAAAAATGGAGTCAGTCAAAATACTATTCAGTGCAGCCATTCAAACGGGGAGGGAAAAAAACACTGACCCTTTCACGAAAGTGTCTGATGTGCCTCCTGATTTCACTGCTGTTAAATTCTTAGCTTCTTTGATGAGGACTTGTAGTATACCTCCAGATGGCAGGTGAGTCTCTCCCTTTTTTCCCTTTTTAAAGCTCTTCTTTCCTACACACACAACAGAGTTGCAACATCATTATTGTCATCAGAAACTATACACTGCAAAACTGATTTGGAAATCTAAATTCTCTTGGCTAGATTCTTTCACTCATTTCCTTCAATCGGATTAAAGCATTTCTTATTAGTAGATCCTGATTCTCTAAGCGTATAGAAACTGAAAAGACAGGGGCAGAAAATCACTCAATATTTGATAAAGAACTTGACTATCTAGCTAGACAGTCCTTGCTGGACACAACTGCGTGCCCTAACTGAAATTATATTTCGGAATATAATGATTTGTGGATTGGATTACTATGCTGAACAGAAAGAACTGCATGTCCTGTAAGTCCTACCCTCTTTTCAGAATCCAGTTCCACCACTGATATTAAGGCAGCCCAACACCACAAGCAAGGTATAAAACCTCTGTCCCAAAGTTCAAAATGCAGAAATATACTGTGTGTATTCCTTTTGTAAGGATATGCTGCTCCTCACAGACCATGATAAAGGACATGGCGCTCACTGACATGCTACTGCATTTGAAGAGCTGCATGAGGACACGTGTACTTGTTGCTGCCGAGGATTCTAAGGCGTGTATCAGCAGGGGTCATACACACTGATTGGGACTGGAAATGTCAGAAAAAGATGAGGAGTGATGTTAAAGTGTTACTAATTTTTAAAAAGATGCAAACAGTGTATATCTGTACTTTTCAGAAAGCAATGAGCTTTCAAACCTTGGGATTATTGCAAGCAGAGAGAATGTCATTTGTCAAGAAAAAAGAAAGAAAAAGAAAAAAAAAGTCTAATTTGCCTATCAAATCCTAATGCTAAACAGTGATACTGTCACCAAGAAAGAACTCTTCTTGGACTACCTGTACCTGGTATATCCATGTACTCCCAGGTGCTATCCAGTGATTGTTTCCTCTTCAGATGATTGCTGTTCAACCTGCTACTATAATGCAAGGACTAATTATTCCTTGCTCATTACTAATGAAAATAATGACTTACCCTAAACAATTCAAATAATATTTTACAGGATTGAATTACAGGTGTAATACAGCAAAACTGAACAGAGGTAAAGCAGCATGAAAAAGACTTAAAAACGATGAGATAGGTAAGCTTACGGAGAATTAAGCAAGAGGAACTAAGGGAAGTCTATTCCTTTGATCAGCTATACGCTGTATATAGCTGAACAAAGAACACACAGACCACAACTTAGAAGATTTATTCATATGTGGCTGTCCTCAATCACATTATCTAATGTCTGGGCCTTTTTTAATTAGGTCACAGCCATGCATCTACACTTGACCATGCACACTCCTCTTTTCCTTCCCTCTCCTTAAGTCCAATAGAAGAGGATGGAGGAGGAAAAACATACTCACAGCTCAAAATTTCCACACATAAAGACAACTAATACATTTAAGTCTGATTTTAATCTTCACTAATTCTATTTCTTCACACTAGCTGAGGATTTTTAATACTCAGAGGGATTTTATCGTCAACTGCCACTGATGTTTGTTTTACCTTGAAACTGCCCTAGAGGAAGCATTAGGTTTCTCTCTGGGGGAATGTAACGTAGAACAACTGTCAGTTCTCCTTTATATTGAGGCCCAACATCTGTTGCAACCTCCACCTGAAAAGAAAAAAATAAATAAGTCAAAAACCATAAATCCAGCTAAGGTTAATCATTCACTTTCCCCATTTGATTTTAATTTTGTTGTACGAATAGCGTTTGAAACACTTCTTAAATATATCAAGACATACCACCCTACTTTTGCATAATTTGACATTCCAGATTGAATACAATCACATTTTAGAAAACTTTATGAACTAGGGAATGCAAGCTTTCAGAAGAACAAAGCCACATGACATTAGACACGGTGCAGTGAACTTACACAGGAGAGAGATATCTAGCACAAATGAGTGAAGCAAACAAACACAAAGCTCAAACTTATTTCTGGAGATATGAACTACAGCTAATTTAAGCCGACACTCTGATGCCCTTATTTATCCCAATTAGGTTTTAAATCTAATTTAAATCTAATCATAATTGGTTTCATGTATTTTAGAAGAGTCACTCTCAAGTCACTCTTGGAATAGAGGTGTGGGGAACCATGGCAGGGGAAGAGAGTAGCAGCTCTGAAAACTGTGAAAACTAAGGTTATTTCCAGTGTCCTTTTCCACCCAGATATTATTTCTGCACCTTTTTCTTTTAAAGTGTTTGAATTGTGCCCAGAAAGAACACATTCAGTACTCTTCAGAAGTACCAAGACAGCACCAGCGTCTGATGCCAGTTGCTACAAAAGAGGACAAAAGAAAACCTGTAGTAAACGGCTGTGGAACAATTTTAACAATGGGAAATTATCATTTAAATCTTGCCAGTAAGGCAGCTCATTTATGGTCTAAACTATGTAGGTTTAGCATCAAATTTCCCATAAAGGCAGCTAGGATTATTTTTTCTGTTCTACTGGTGGACAGATGACGGCATAAGTTCTTATATCAGGAACAATCTGCCAACCTTCCCCCCTCCAAAACTACATATAACGTGTCTCTAGACTCTGCCCCCCTCTTTACCCACAGAACTACTTTCTCTTCTTTTTCTGAGGTAACCATGCTCCTCTTGAAAATAGGCCGTGCGGTACTCATAGAAGAAATAGGTCTTAAACTCTCCAACGTTTTCACTAAAGCTGCTAAATGATTCATAATAAAACAAATAAAGCAATGTAATAAAACCCAGGAAATGTTTCGCTGCCGTTCCTTTCTGTATCATGCAGTTCATATGGGAGAACAGCATGTAACTTGCTTGTGTATTAACCTGTATATTTTTTTTAAATTTCAAAATGCAATAATTTATCTTTCAGAAATAATATTCTCTTTGCATGACAACAATCTTAGCAGCATTTTAAGTTCAGAAACATTATTTATAACAACTTAGGAGGCAGACAAAACCAATTTTGTGTTTGCTTTCTTTCATCAAAAGGCCTTTTAATGGGTTTGGAAATAATCAGACAAGATCTTCCAGTTGGAACAGCTTAAATGCTTAGCACCTCATTACTGTTCTTCCTGAGCAGGAGTGTCTCAAGACTTTTTTTTTTCCTCTTGGGATTAAAAGAAACCACCCATAGCCATACAAAACCCCCAGAGATTGAAATGAGAAGACAAAGAGATTACTGCAAGAAAAGAAGTTCCGTTTTAGACCAACATTTCACGCAAATTATAAGCAAAACAAATACAAGATGTATGTCTTACCGTGATAGAACGGTTTGTACTACATTAGAGCAACATCTAACACCAGCCAGGGATACAACAGAGATGCAGTAGATATTTATTCTACTCCAAGAGTAGACCCAACAAAAGCAAACTACACGAATCACACTGAGTGAAAGTTTTGCAAGCTTGTAAGAAGGATGGTATAATCCTGGCATGGACACAGTGCTGACTGAAGCATGTTTGCCTTCACTAACCACGTTCTCTTCCTGGTGCCTCATGCCCTTCCTTCTGGGGCCATGAAGGAAGAGCTGGTGGTCACTCTTATTAACAAAACCTAACCAGAAAACTGGGAATGATCTTCCATGCCAGTTCTAAAGTGTGAGGTGTCTGAGTGTTTAAAGGAGACCAATTTCCTTATGTATCTTTTGGCTAATTATTTACTGAAGTATAAATTTGTGACAGCTTAGTTGTAAGACCCACAAAGGGCTATACCGGGAAATTACACAGCAATCAGATTCATCTGACATCTGAGGGAAAGACATAAATCAGACAGTCCCTCCTAAAACCCCAAATATAATACTATTTCCTTAAATACAATGAACACAGAACAAACAAGTCATCTGAGTCTATCTCCACATCACCTGCAATACAATCTTGTATTTTTCTGCAACAACAAAAAAAACTTTCTGAAATAGCAATCTAAACCCTTGGAATTCCTGGGGATTCTGGCCGATGCAGGAGCAAGCAACTCAGAAACCTTTAACCCTCAAGCTTACGATAGCTCTTTGAATCTCTTCCAAAAATCACAAAATCATAGGATCATTTAGGTTGGCAAAGACCTCTAAGATCATCTAATCCATCCGTTAACCTAGCACTGCCAAGTCTCCCACTAAACCATGTCCCTAAGCAGCACATCTACCTGTCTTTTGAATACCTCCAGGGATGGTGGCTCAACTATTTCCCTGGGCAGCCTGTTCCAATGCTTAAACACCTTTGCTTTTGCCAAACCAGGGGGTTCCCTAAAGACCAAAGTCATTCCATCCTTAGCTAAGTGCAGTGAAAGACCTATTTCATAAACCAACTGATCTGCTTGCTGAGAAGCCTCATCTTGTACCTTCCTAGTCAAGGTGAATAACAGATTAATAAGTCATTTTGTTACAGTTGAAACATGTGAAGCACTTTGAAATGAAACATAAAAGGTCTTTTTCTTTACTGAACTGTTAAGGGTTGGATAGGGGGGAGTGGTAGAAAAGCCCTTTGTTTTATGTGCTATTTCAAAAAAAAAAAAAATCAATTTCTTTAGTAGGTCATTTTTCCACTGCAGTGTGTTACAAGATGAACTTAATGAATGAACTGACAGTTTATTTAAAAGCTGGGGGGGGGTGTCTTTTTTTTTCTCTCTTTTTTTTTTTTTTAAGGAGACAATCACATATAAAGTTTTCATGAAGACTTCAGGAACAGTAACTTTTGATTGATTAAAACATGAAGATATTATTTTTATTGCCATATTAGACAAACATAAAATCGTAATTTTATAAACGTGTTCCAAAGGAAAAATAACTAAGCCTCGCTAAATTTGCTTCTCAGCAGTTTCATTGGCCCCTGGAAATCCTTACCTTGGGCTGGAGCACAAACCACTCATCGCCCTGATTTTCAAAGTTCCAGGAATCGAATGGAATTTCCACTTCTCCAAGAAAGCTATTGCGTCCAAATCTGTCATAGTGCCAGACAGAAAGCTGCAGGGTCCTGGTTTCTAGCTGTGTATGACTGATGACATACTACCAACAGAAAAAAAAACAGAAAAAGGAACCCTCAGAATAAGCACAAATAATAGTTTCCATGGAGCCTTTTACAGTAATAGCTAAGTTTCATGAAGCCAACAGCAGCTAATAAATGAAGCATGAAAGAGAGATTTGTTTTCTTTGCAAAGAAGATATCTATAGCTAGAAATCTCACAGGAAACTGTTAAACCTCTTTTCTTTCTTTCTGTATTGCTTACTGAGCATTTAAGGCTATAAAGTAAGTAACGATGATTAAAACTATCATCCTGTTAATTTCTTATGGCTGATGTAAGAGAAGCAGATCAACACCGAAGTTTAGTTTTGTAAGAAGAAACCACACTGGTTCTTTCATCCCTGAAGAGAGGCTGCTGTACACTGCTTTCCAGAAGTAGTGTTCTCCTCTCCTCTTCAATTTTATCTTTGTAACTTAAAAAAATCATTCTAAAAACAAGCAAAACTGTATCTGCAAAGCATTCACCAAAACATCTCAGTAACACGGTTGGTTTTGAAAGCTATTAAAAACTCCTCTGAGGAAGCACCATATTCTAGCGAATACACAGAATATTGTATACATCCAGAATTCTAGCTCTGCTTTTAGTGAAAGGCCCGTTAATTCCATGAAATTCACTCTTCTTCTAGTGTTAGCTGAGAAGACCCAGATGTCTTCTTTTTTTTTTGTTCTCGGGAACAACGTTTGGACACAGACATATGTTCTCCAGAAGCTGAAACAGTCAAGTCAGTTGGCTAGCCACACGAGTAGGCTATTAATGCATAGAAATGTCTGCAATGCTCAATCCTAGATGCCAACTGTGAGAGCTCCAATATTCAGCAATAATGGATGAAAGTAATAAAAGTCAAAGATGGAAGATATAGACAGATTTTTTTTTTTAATGGTAGTAACAGTTGCAGCAAATAGACCCAGCTCTTGCTTACCTACCAACAATACAAGTAAGCCCTCTTTGTCCCAATTAGCGTTTTTAGCAAGCTGCTAGGTCCTATCCCTGCAGAGTTCCCTACTAGCAAACATGTTCAGTGCTAACTCCATTCCCTGCTAAAGAGAATCTAACTTTTTTTTTTTCCCTCCAGTTCAAGCAAGTCTTAAGTTTACTATAACCCATTTAAAAATGAGGCTGTACAGGAGACTCTCCCTTGGCAAGCAGTCTGGCCAGACCAAGTGTGTACAAGTCTGCAAAATGGTTTTGTAGCCAGTTTAGGCCAAGTACACTGGCCAGGTAACATCTATTAGCCTCTATTATAAGAAACTTATTTAAAACATCACTGAAATTCCCTCAAAAATATTTTGGGAGAATATAAAAAAACGTTTCTGGATTCATGACAGCTGGCTGTGATGACTCTCATGAGTTGACAGGAAGCAGAATCACCAGCAGCCTGCGGTCCAGGTGCTGGGCAGGCAGTGAACTGGGCACTCAAACTCTACCATTCCTACCTGCACCACAGAGCCAAGCAGGTAAATAAGCAGCTCTGCAACAAAAAAGCCTGGGCATTCTGCTCCGTCAGTCCTCAAGAAGTAGTCTATCATTTGCAACATAAAACGAACTTCACTACAGCTTTTTAGGAACGCAGCTAGTAAAGCTGCTGGCATTTTACTATCAAAGTCAGTTCTGCTTTAAAAATAAAGAAAAACCTCCAGAGAAATTCAGATTTTACTGCAAAAGGTTATTTTCTCTGAGAAATCAGTTAGATGGGAAGTTTTAAGCTAGATCTACCTCAGTACCAGTTGGTAACTTAGGGCTTGCAAAATCTTTAAGGTGTGTTTAACAACTCTGAGCTCAGGTTAGATGGGAACATCAACAGTTCTGAAAGACATTTATGGAAACTAATGGAAGTTTTACCTGTAAAGGGGAGAACCAAACAAAAACAATTCCTCGATGCTGAAAGCCAGAAATTACAACTCATAGGATTACTAGATGATTTGCTTAAATACCTTCTTTTTGAGGCATCACTTCCAAATTCTAATCCTCATACTGGAGCACTTACAGAAAACGCCTGTGAGCACAAGTAGAACATTCATCACAGCCTATGAGAGAGACAGTGTTCTCACCTTCAGCGTTTCATTAAATTCTGGATTGGTGCTGTTACTTTTAATTTTGGTCTTGCGTTTACTTTGGCGGGACTTATCAGGCAGAAGGTATGCTTTGACATATCTGCAGATCAAGTAGTAAATTATTAGGAATAAAAATGACCAGTTTGAGCAAGGACCTGCTATTGCTGCATCAGTAACATATAGGAGGAAATTAAGTTTTGCATTCTAAACAATGTACACATATAACAGACCATGTGAAACATGGAAAGGTACGGTCTTTACAAACACAGTGATTTTGTACTGATAGCATCAGAATAACAAAAGAGCTAAATTAATTTACTCTCTCAAAAATGTAGAAATCTTTCGTAACACTTTCCCTTTAGTAGTATATGATTACTGACTGGTTACATATGACACATACACTGAAAATACAGGAGAATGAAAAACTTCATACCTTACATACAGCAGGATTAAACGTGATTAGAGACATAAATTATTAATGCCTAACTATGAGAGAGTTTACATTTTATACTGCAAACTAAGAATACTAAGAAAGCTAAAAGAATGTCAGAAAACATGGTCCTTGCAAAGTGAACCTAGGGATGCATGAAACCACAAAGCTATTTCCCTCTCTCCCTCTGAACATCATCCCTCTCATATATTTTAGTTTTGCTTCTAGAAGTAAAAAATCAATTCAGACTCCCTATTCATTCATATTTTTTGCCCTATCGCTAGCAAATAGGTTGATAATTCAAGTAATGTTATTGTTTCCCCAGGACACGTCCATGCTGTCCTAAGGAACATACTGAAAATGCATTTCCCATAGGGAATCCAAAAACAACCATCACCAAAACACTGGCTTGTAGCAACTGGATCTTATGAGATCTCGGGGTCGTATTACAACCCCAGGCTACATCAATGCCGACTACAGAGCACAATGCGTTGGAGGACAGCCCAAGCAGGGCCTAAAAAGGAAATTTTCTGTGCTTACGGATCAGTCCTTTGCTTTTTCTCATCTCCAGTGGCCAGGTTTCTGCAACTTTTAACCAGGATGTTGAGGGCACCAGTTTTGTAGCTGTAGTTGATTTGGAGAAGGATTTCACCACTGACCTTCACGTTGCCATAGTCACCAGTTTCACTATATACGCTCAGCATGCTGTTAATGCTAGTCTGGAGGGAGAGAGAAAGGACTCAGAAGCTTAAACAAATTATTTTTTCCTGAATCTGCTTTTTCTAATAGCCACAACCCTGCAATACTGACTCACTTGTTAGGACTTGCTATGAAAACAGACATAGGAAAGATGAGAAATACTACTTGCTTCTATTTGATGTGAAGGGAGTAAGAACTATAACTAATAATAGCTTAAATGTCTAGACCATTGATGTTTTTTACATGCAGGACTCAAACCTATTCATAAACATGACTAAATCTAAATTACTACCGTTCATGCATGAACTGAAGAGCAGTCAGGCTACATAAACTGTAACCTCACGTAAGTTCCAAGCAGATTAAAAAAACACCTGGCTCAGCTGTCCACCTCATCTTTACTGAGTCTCATGAGACAACTGCTGACAGAACCATTAGAAAAAATTATAAGGATGATTCCTGTAATGAAGATGGTAATAAAAACATGTTTGGTTAAAGTGACACCGACCCCTCATTAGCAGTTCTGAAAGAACGAGCAAAATTCAATACCCACCATTTCTGCAATTTTCCTAAAGCCAAAAAAGGTTTAGCAAAAATCCCACAAAAATTTCCCTTGTGACATAATATATCACAACCCAGTCTCTTTTCACTGATACCCTATGGAATACTGCTATGAGGATATCCTCTTCCAAAAGATTACAATTAGGAAAGAACTAAATGTTTTTAAAGAAAATGGGAGCAATATGCACACTGCTGGAACCAAAGGCATTCTAGAAATCTGGTGTACATTTTCTTGTGAGTCCTTGAACAAGACTGCTCAAAACCAGACATAACCATATAAATCCTACCACATAGGAACCTTGCAAGACACATGGGCACAGTCTTGAACACAGAAGGAGAAAAGAAAGAGAAACCTTCAAAGTAAGTTAAGCAGAGGATTGAGGAGAACTCACAGTATCACCATCTGTTTCAGGCACGTTTAAGTATGTCCATTTTCTGTCAGAGCCTTCTGGGAAGTTCTTTAAAGAAGGCAGTGGAAAAGGTCAAGAGAAAAGAGCATTAGATAGCTGTAATAAGAAAGAATAAGTGCAGTGATAAAGCTAGATAGACAGGTAAATAAAGTTTGTTTTGCAAAGCCATAGTGAGAAAGAAGGAAAAAGGTATTGCCAAATCAGAGAAATGCAAAGTGTTTTCCATATACTTCAAGTATTGAAGGACACATGGCTCAAGGTAATCAAATAGAAATGAAGTATCTGCTGTATCAAAAGAAAAAAATATATGTATTTTAGAACACCAACTCAGCAGATTTGGATTTGTATTGGATTGTATTTTAGACGTGCCCTATCTACGTCTCCATGAACTCAATTCTTACTTAATCTAGTCAAAAGGTGAGCGTTCATGTATTGCAGGGTTGGTGCCTTTGTAAGAAACTGCAATTTCTCTGTGGAGAAGGATAAGTGATAGGATAGTGATTTGTAAGGATAGGTGAAAAAACACACACAAATGTTTAATCGTGTCACTCTGGGGAAAAAAATACAGGAACAGGATACTGGGAAAAGCACTCCCCCCCCAGCTTGTTTGACCAATATCTGGAAGTGTCACCAATGAGCTCATGGGCAACTACATCTTGAGCTACCTCCTTCGCTAGCAGCTACAGTGAGGAAGGAAGAACAGAGTTGAGGGGAAGAACCACACAAAAAGAATTGGTCTGTGAGAAAATGCAACTCTCCAAACACCTTGCCTGCAGGCCCTGCAGCAAAGAAAGCTGGAGTAATAAGCAGGCCTGCATCAATATGGTAAACAACAATGGAAAATAATAAACAAAACAAGCAATCATTCTTTTAAAAAGGAATTATCCAAAAAAGTTAATTTTATATACCATGTAGGAATAATAAACAGCAAGAAGGTGATAATTATTGTATTTTTGTTTGGATTTTGTTTGTTTGTTTTTCTAATTTCAGCTAGCTTTCTTTATCCTTTGTTTAAAAAAAAAGAGAAAGAAAGAAAGAGAAAGAGAGAGAGAGAGAAAGAGAGA
>VXAL01010443.1:268190-354291 GCA_013399475.1 Chauna torquata | reverse complement strand
AGAAAGAGAAAGAAAGAGAAAGAAAGAGAAAGAAAGAGAAAGAAAGAAAGAAAAAGAAAGAAAGAAACAAGAAAAAAGCTTGTCCTTTTATTACTTTGTATGGTTGACAGATTCCATGAACAAGACTGGTTCAAAATTACTGGAGAATTAGCAGCACACACTGACAAATGTGTCATATTTCCTCCTATTCTTAACGTGCCTCAAGCTAAATTCCAGCCTTCACCACTTATGCATTTCCACCTATAACTTATATAAAAATGGGTATCCTTGGACATTTTTAGTGAACTTAAAGATCCCAGTATGTGCTACAAAATGTCTAAATTATCCCTGTAATGGGAAAACAACAATTCATGTGCCCACCTCAGAAAACTAACACGGTTACACAAACATGGGGACGGGGAATAGTTGTTCTTCTGAATCCAAATATTCTCTTTCTTGAGCTTTAGGTACATTGGCAGCAAGGGACAAATGATTGGGAAAACAAAACAACAAGCAGTCCTAAACAAATAGATGACCTCTGACCCTAGAATTTATGCAAATACAATTTCTGAACTGCTTACAAACCACAAACAAGACAGCAAATATTCAGTAGAAGTACTGGACATATCTGACTTCTTTCCCCACAGACTGTTCTGTGGCATTTACGACAGCCTTTACATATGCTAAACATAATATCCTTAGGAAATCTACTCATTTTCCAGTTTCATAAGTAGTAAACAACCACTACATACAGAGGTTGCTGAGTCTCATTTTAGTCCATCACTAATTACATTTGTTTTGCATTTTACTTTATCGGTGCAGCAAGGCAATGGAACAACTCAGTCTTACTGATGTGATGGTTCTTGACAACAACACATTAATGTATTTAGGAGAGGAATCAGAGAAGGATGCAGGGAAAACTAAATATGAAGTTCATGTATCAGCTTTGGGAAAACACAGACAATAATACTCTAATGCTGAGATACAATTTCTGTTCAATGTCACCTTTCATTCCCATTTTTGCTCACACGTGATACAGGTAGGTTTCAAGTATTTTTACCCTCTGAAATATTCCTCTTTTACCTCAAATGCTCAGTGTTAGAATACCCATACAGTACTTTAAATTCTCATATTTTCAAAAAAAAAGAAAAAAAAAAGATGCAGTTAGAGCCTACTGTTCATTAACAACATTACTTCAATGTGACATAATGGCACACAGTCATCTGACGGACAAGCAAAATACAGGAAAAAAAATCTGTACAGTGCAGAAGGCTCAAAGGCATACAATAAGCAGAGTAAAGGCGGAAACAAGATTGACAGGGAATGCAATAACACACACTTAAAGGAAGTGACAAAGAACCTGTAAAACTGACCTGTTCTGCTTTGCAGGGAGCAGCAGCTTGCCATTCAAAACTTCTCCTTTAGCATAGCATGCAGTGACATTAACAATCATTTCAGGGTGAACACGAAGAAACAAGAGCATTGAGATCTGAGATTACCTCAAACCTAAAGCAGTGGAAAAGCTGCACTCTGCTTAGGAGAAAGGTCAACGAGAAATCTACTGAAACGGACAAAACCCAATGCACAGACACAATACTGCCTACAGTACACAGACAGAAGGCTCTCTAAATGCAGTTCCTCAATTAATCCACTAAACTGAAAAAGCACTTAAGCACCTGCAACCCTCATATCAATATTCAGAGGAAAGAAAAATAATTCTGACTACAAAATCAATGGGGCCAGCAAGGATTGGAGAATGAGTCAGAGTCAAACTCGGGGGAGTGGGTGTTATTAGACCAGTATCAAACAAGCTACATCTGCTCAAGTCTGATTTGGTGTGAAGTGCCACATAACTCTGTTGTCTGTTTCTGTGAATAACACAAATTAGAACAGAGAACAGTCATGGCCAGATCTAAGATACCAAAATGCTCTGCAATGGCAATTCTCTCAGCTTTCTCCTCCCTAGATAAGCCACGCTTGGGTTTGGGTTCAGCCAACACCATCTATTTGGGACTGAGAATTTAAATGTGCATTCCCTGGGCACTACCTGTATGGAGACTAACGGGGATACAGTCTAGAAAGGACAGTGCATTGATTAATGTCATGGACCATATTTTCTCTTCCCTTTTAGCATAAGACTCCTCAGGTCTCTTCATCCTCTTCAACTTTCTCATCTTCTACCTCATGTTTGTTACAGCTTACTGGTACTCTATATGCTGGCCAGAGCTATTCTTAGCACAAGGCATGAAGAATAGTGGCCAGATAGGGCTCTGTGACTTTACTGAAGAAGCTATGAGTTGCTCACATCCTGAGTGTCAGATGCCAGAAATGTGGTGCACAGCAGGTATTTATAAACCAGACATGTTAAAGGCTACTCATATCAAGCATTTTCTTTCCCAGTGAATAGAAGACTGTAAAAAGAGCTGCATAAGGCTCGTTACACCAATTTTGTTGCATCTCAAGCACCCATAACAACCTGAAAATGCAACCATCCTTTGAAGACCAACACTAAGTTGCAACAGTTAGATAACCATAAGCCTCAAACAGCTGATTTACATTATATAGTTTGTGGGCATGACAAGAAACAAAAGGGTATAACAGAATAAAATATAGTTATTTCGGCAAGTAGAAAAGTTGTCACCAACCAAAATCCACAAATGTCTCCCTCCTCATTGTAAAGAGAAATACTTTTCAAGATGTGGGTGACATAGCAATAGTGCCATGGAGAATGGGAGAAGCTAGGCTGGGGGATGGACAGAAGTGGCATGCATGCAAACACACAAATTAGTACTTGCATCCCAAGAACCTTAACATTCAGAAAGTGAAATGAGATGGAAGATCACACCACAGCCTTGCTCTCTTAATTTCGAGCAAATTAAGGTAACTGCTCCTTTGCAAAGCTGAGCAGTCACATACTGCAAACATCTATGGTTTGCCTTCCCCAAATATCAGCTTGGTGGTAACCTGAATGTGTGAAGAAATCTGCTAATGAGTAAGCAAAATGGTTCTCGCTTTCCATGTGTGCTGCAGAGAACAGTATTTTAGCTTTGAACAGCATTAAAACTACAATAGCCTGAAAAATTATCTAAAAGATAAAGGATGTTTCTCAAGTGCAGGATGAAAAACGATCTGTTGGAAATTGTCAGGAAAACTACTAAAACATAAGACAAAATGCTGTTAAGTGGTATGATGTTAAACTCCATTTTGGAGGAAAAATGGTCTTATGTGACAAGGAAAAGCATCTGTTTTCTACGCAAGATCTTACTCTTGATAATCCACTTGTCAGATGTCCATGTTTCCTTGAATAACGAGAGGACACTATGTCATCAATATCTTCTTCTGTTTCACCCAGATAATCCTAAATTGCAAAGAAAACAGGCAATTCAGTCATCATGCTCTGCTCTGTATTTGGTCAGCCTCTGTCCCTTGGTTTTGTTTTATGTATCTTCCACTTCAGGAAGATGGTGCAGGATGCATTCAAAATTCTAATCTCTAGAGGAATTTTGATTTACATTTTCCACATCTTTGCACAGGCACATAGCAGGAAAAAAAAAAAAGAGGCCATTAGGATGTCAGGTTTCAATTGCTTAAGAACTGAAACAATTGACACACACATTTCTTATCTTATTCTGTAGACATATAACTTTGCATGGCCAATAACAGTACACATAAACAAAATCTACTTCCATTCCTTCCATACCTGCTAACAATCCCATGCAAATTACCTTATTCTACTTATCTCTATTTGCATTCAGGAGTTTAGGTTTGGACATCTTAGAGGGACATGGTCAGAACTTTTCAAATCTTAACAAAAGGAACCAGTAAACTAAGCTCTGATACCTGTCAGGGGATCACTGGCACTGGTTTACCTGAAGCCATTTGTAGCCAGAAGCCACCACCACTAGATGATTGATCTCCTGGTTACAATCCAGGTTCCATGCTGTTATTGGATGTATTTTTACAATCCAGCAATCCAGTTTTCTGATTATTATCCACATTTCTATCAGTCACACTCACACACACTAACAGACAAGCATACAGTTAGTATTACACTTGCACCCTTTCATGTTATCTTTGATGACAGCTGATGACTATGAACACAATCACAAACACGGACCTGCTCTCTAACAGGCAGGGCTGAAAGTCCCAGGTTATTGTCAAACCACATGGAAAGAAATTTGTCCTGAAATCACACACACTGAATATATTTGAGGTGTAAACAACAACAACAACAACAAAAAAGATGATGTGCACATTTTTATAATTATTAAATTCCTGTATTATTTCAATAATAATAGTAATAAAAACTACAGAAAAAAAAGTAATTGCACACCTTCATATATATATGCTTGAATTTTAATAAGCAAGACTGAACTCCAACACCTTTATCTCATATTCAGGGAAAAAAAAATATTTTCATTTTTTAAACATCGCAATAAAGTAAAACCTAACACAAAACTTAAAATCCAACTGATAGTCCTAATAGGACTGTTAACTTGACGTAAAAGTTACAGGAAAAAAAAATCAAACAGCTATCATCCTGTTAAGAGTAGCTTGGAAATTCCAAGAGTTTCCTTAAGCCTTATGGCAGGTATTTTGAAGATGGCTTTCAGTTTTAATGGAAGTCAAATATTCAAATCCCTGCAGCTATAAAAGTTCCATGTGGTGACCTACCTCACTATTGCTCACTCATTCTCTCACTCCCTTAAACTAAGCAGAGATGTACTGTATTTGAACTCAGAGGTCTCATAGACTTCTATGCTAATCAGGAAAAATAGGGCAGAAAAGAAATGCTGCAGGAGAGTTGAACTGTCACGGTTTATGTAAAGATCTGCAGAGCATTCATTGTTAGTATGCAAAAAACTAGCTGTTACTTCTTTTCTCCTTTGCTCCAGTGACTGGACTGAAATAAAACCAGCTGAAAGCGATGCGACATTTTCTATTACTACTTTCCAACTGCAATTGTGCATATTTAATGTTGAGCAAAGCGAAACAAGGACAAGCCATCACTTTATTTGGGACCAAAATTTACATATTGAAGCAAAAATTCCTCTTAGCTTCATGTTTTTACAATGAGCCTCCTCTGTTGGTCTCTTTCCTTTCTGCTCTGAATAAAGAACAAAGAAAAGTCAGGGATACTTCTTACTTTAAGGCAAAAGTCCATGGAGACTCCCCAGCGAACTATTTTGAGGAGACAGACTGATGAATCCTTCATAAGTAAATGACTAAAGAAAGAAAAACAAAAACCCCATCCTTCCCTTCTACTCTCCTTATTGACTTCACAACTCAGGTGACACAAGAATAAGAAAACAACACGAGCAAGAAGGTTTTTTTGCTGCCAACATGTCAGGAAGAAGCAATTCTGGTAATACATCCCAAACTCATTCCTTTATGCTGTTGTATACATATATGTGGACTTTAAAATAAACAATGCTACATTTTGATCGCTGTATAATTAAATACAGGACAAAAAAAGTAAGGTAACATCTTCAAGCTGGGGTGTTTCAGGTTTAGACACGCAAATACTGACAGTACTTCACAAAGAGTTCTAACAACAGCTAGGTGACCACCAATTTTTGTCTGCAAGCAGACATATAAAATTAAAACAAATGGTTAACATTTAACATAAGCTCTTAATTCCTTTTGCACTACAATGATTATGTTTCTCAGGAGGTGTTACAGAACAGCAGTGACATAATTGGTTAGTGTTATTAGCTTATAAAAGCTTATTAAAGTTAGAGCTGGTAGGACATTAATCTCATGGTCTCCAGCAGGGGTTATAAAATGCACATTATCCAATTACTTCTAATAAAGCAGCTGAGCACGTAATGAACGCTACTTGGTCAGGAATTCAACACACACCTCTCTAGATAAGGTGCTCACGTCTGAGTGCAGCCCCATGTTTAAGTGGTTCCCCATTCTCCTTGGGAAACACCTGCCACAGTATGCAGGTTTCTGGGGGCTGTCCCTTTTCACTATCAAGAGCAGTATCAGTTACAGAAGGAAAATACCTATCCAATCTTCCAGCTCATCTCTCTGCATATGTAAGGGGTTTAATTGATAAAACTGGGAGCAAAGCAGCTAAAAGCCTTTTCCCATCCTTTCAGCCGACAAATTCCAGCAATCTGCTTATCCTATTGACATGTAGCATCTCCCACACCACTGCTGTCAGCTCCCATCACCCAGGAGTAAGAGACTAAAGGACCTCAGCTATGTCCACCAGCCAGCCAGGAGGAAGGAAGGATTAACTTTTCCCAGATTGAAGAGAGCTGTTGAGATGCAATCTGAAATTTCACTTGGAGTCAGCAAAAAAAAAGAAAAAAAAAAACAAAAAAAACCCCAACACCTCTGAATACAGGGAAGACNGGTGCCTCCCTCAGAGAAATCCCTAAGTGACAACCATCACAGCCTGTACAACTAGAGCAGGAAACCAATATAAGATATTTGAAGTTTTTATTTTATGCTTTTCTTCTGCCATCTTTTCCAACTTCTTAATCAAGAACACACCCTTTTACTAAAATTAAAAAAAAAAAAACACAATTATTTTTGAAGGTTTATTTCAACACAAATCTGACACATAGGAATAGCTTTTTTATTTCCTAAATGATTAACCAAACAAAGCAATGCTGCAGGCAAATTCTCTGAGTGGTTACAATCCAAGAAACAGATTGGAATCCCAACATGTTCTTTTCCACCAACCCTCAAGTATCAAATGCTACAAGAAAGGGAGACATCTCCCATGGCCAATGATCCTTTGAAAAGAGCAGACGGTAGGGAAGTACTATGACAACAGACAAAACACTACTGTTACAGCAGGNGTCATTAATTAAGCTGTTACACAACACTGGCTCCACAAGTGACTGGCCTCCAACTGAACTTTGTGCTTCTGATCATAACCTTTTAAGCCTGACAGTTCAGCAAGTTTTCAGTCCACCTCACCATCCACTTATCTAGCCCATATCTCATCAGCTTCTCTGAGGATGTTATGGGAGATGGCGTCGAAAGCCTTACTAAAGTTGAGAGAGACAACATCCTCTGAATACAGGGAAGACAAAAATCATAGAACAGAAAACCACTCTGGACTTAGCATTTCTGGTGCCTCCCTCAGAGAAATCCCTAAGTGACAACCATCACAGCCTGTACAACTAGAGCAGGAAACCAATATAAGATATTTGAAGTTTTTATTTTATGCTTTTCTTCTGCCATCTTTTCCAACTTCTTAATCAAGAACACACCCTTTTACTAAAATTAAAAAAAAAAAAACACAATTATTTTTGAAGGTTTATTTCAACACAAATCTGACACATAGGAATAGCTTTTTTATTTCCTAAATGATTAACCAAACAAAGCAATGCTGCAGGCAAATTCTCTGAGTGGTTACAATCCAAGAAACAGATTGGAATCCCAACATGTTCTTTTCCACCAACCCTCAAGTATCAAATGCTACAAGAAAGGGAGACATCTCCCATGGCCAATGATCCTTTGAAAAGAGCAGACGGTAGGGAAGTACTATGACAACAGACAAAACACTACTGTTACAGCAGGTAATTTTTTTTTTTTCTTTTTCTTTTTAAGCTAAACACACACACATGGAAATTCAGAAACAAACTATGATTAGATGAAGAAATATTTGAATTACTCGTTTTTCCTCCTCATGCATATTTAACAAGCTGGGATTTTTTTTTTTTATGGCATTGATGCATATCTGCAACTTGTGTATCTTGAATATGTGCATAATATGAGGCGGAAGTTGATCATCGCTTCAGGAAAGGTAGTCTATACAGAACACACAAAGAGGCATGGAGATGTATGGGAGAAAATGATGAACAGGAAGAATAGACTGGCAATAGTGGTGGAAGAGAAAGACAGGGCTTCATCTGCTAAAAAACATATAGGGCGAAAACAGAGGAAGATTAAAGCCTTTGAACTACAGCATTTTTCAGCATCAAAATTAAAATTTAAGGAAGCGAGAATTAACACAACTTTGGAGCATCTATCACCTAGTACCTGAAATTTATTTTCCAGCCAGTTTTCACTCGCTTGAAAACTCAAAAAATAGGAAATTAATAGCAAACTGTTATTCACTGGAATCATTCTACAGCCAACATACTAAAAAAAAATGAAGCTGTTTAAAAACTCATTAAATATCCTCCAAATTACATTTTGTATTACTTACGTATACAGTGCTGATTTTGTAAGTCTGAACAAACAGGATTTCTGCCAGATAAACATTCACATATTTATAACTCACCAGGTCCTCATCTAAGGCACTAGGTACAGATTTGCTTCTTATGCTCAGGGAATCCTCTTTTCCTTCAGAAAAAGATTCACTCAAATCTATCTCAGATTGGCTACGGTCTAGAAAATAAAAATAATGAAAATGTTCATTACAATTTGTATAAAGAATACTGCTTGTTTCATCTTGCCACTCTTTAATAAGTGTTGTCTGAAATTTTTTTTCCAAAGGAAAAACATCAAAACCATATCCCTGTAAGTATCTGTCACAAACTCTATGACAACTGAGTATCTAGATGAAAAATGGAAAAAATGAAAAAAAAAAAAAAAGAAGTTTTATGATACTATTTGGCTTTCTGGCCAACACTTTTTACCCTACACTATTTATCTGATGTAATTGTCTCCTGTGGACAATGTTACAGAACAAGCTTTTGACTTTGTCCGTTAGACCTATTAGCTTGGAATATTGCAAAATCTGCAGTCCAAGCATTCGTAGTGATGATCACATCTCCCACCACCACCAAACTCCCTCCAGCATCTACTTCAGGATTAAGCAGCTAGAGATACAGCTGGACATAGAAAGTACTTCTGCCATCACTGGTGTTCCCTGTGCAGAAAGGGATGAAGTGAGTAAGTCTTGAATCCTATGTAAGTTTTTTCAGTCGTACAAGTCTCTCGTCTTTAAAGGCGTAAGAGATGTTAGATGTCTTGCAGAAAGATTTTCTTAGTCCTTCGCATCAAAATATTTTGTGGCACTGTTCAATAAATTGAGGAAGAAAGTGAAGGAAGAGAATACTTTCAGATCCTACAGGTAGGAATCTGTGAAGTTTTCAACTGTTCATCCTCTACTTGGGCTATAAGCTGACGTGACAGGAAAAGTCACTCTCCTGAGCTTTGAGATCCTCCAGCAATAAGACAATGAAGAGTCTGAGGCATGTTCCCAGGTTGCCTGCAATTTTGCTCAGCATCTATCTGCTTTGGTAACATGAGGCCAGTTCTTAACTACTAAGAAACCCTTTAAATTTATAAGGTAGCAGAAACAAGAGAATCAATCTTTTCAGAAAGAAAGCAGTAGTCAGGAATGCCTCTGCCAGGAGTTGCATAATGCAATATTCTCAGAGAGACCCTGATGCTTTCAAGCGGAAAAAAAAATCTAAGGTGAAGAATGTAACTCCTTTGATTAGCTCTGTGGGATATGCCACTAGGTTGCTGCTTTGGGCTAAATTCAGCCAAAAGAAAGTGAGCCCTGTTGTCCTTCAGAGAGAAAGCTGTAAATCTGAGCCCACTCTGTTAGGCATGTAAGTAAGAAGATGATTAAGTAAAAAGCTGAAGAGTGCAGGGTACTCCTGCCTCCTATTTCAGGTAGGAAAAGGAAGATCTCCACCCACTGTTGTATTGTGGCTCTGACAACACCTTCCTGTGCAAGCCTCATTTACCAAACAGTCTCTGATGAAATGAGGTAAATCACAGCTGAATCAACTGGTTCAGTGCATCATGTATAAAAATGAAATGACATGAATACTGTAAGGGACTTGTTCTATGACAGCTGATTGCTTCTCAAGGTGATTTGTTTCTGGGCAAAGTGGGTGTGAAACAGAATTGCAGGAGCATGGCAGTATTTTATACAGATTGCACACAGGTAATATTTTATACAGTTGATCACACAGCGAACGATTTAACCATGTGCAACTACAAATTAAATCTTGTGGCAAGTCTAAGAGCATGTGACTTACCTAATACTAACCTTACGCTAACATTACTGTGGTAAGGATTACCATTTTTTCAAACATGAAGTTTATGAAGTGGCTTAAACTTGGTTAGTAAAAAGGAAGAATTTGCAGAATGGATATCAACAAATACATCTGATCTTTCAATGCGCATTAAAAACAGAAATTGCAGAGCCACAAGAATAGGAATAATCCTCTGATGATAAAGGTCGGCAGAAAAAAGGAAGACAGTACTTGCCTGATGACAAAGATACTCTAGAAACCGCAATGGAAGGCGTTCCAGATGCTTTCCTACAGTGCTTCTTTACCAAATCTTCTGGTACGCTTTCACTTGCTGGAATAATCATGCCATTTTCTAAGCCAGTGTCCTGCCCAATAAGAAAAGTACACATCCCATAAATATAAAAAGTGAACTTATTCAGTATCAGTCTACGAAAGTATCATTTCTATTAATTGCCAGAACTCCAGAGCTCCTTTAGAACCCAGTCTATTACTGAATATATTTAGATTATCATCTAATCGGCGTTGCTTAGCACAGATCATGCACAAAATTTGCGCAAAGATGCAATTCATGCATACGTTCTAAGCTTGCAACTGAAGAATCAGAACAACACATCAGGAGAGAGGAGTAAAGTTAAACAAATCTATTCAATGCTAACAGCCTAGAAATTAAAGAAAACAAAAAGAAGAAAAATAAAAACTATTGGCTTTATACTAGCATAATAATTTCAGCCAGGGTAAAACTAAATGGACTTGAACTAATTAAATTATGCCAGCCTAACTCCTTAACTAAAGCTAATATGCTTGATATCATTATGGCTTTTTACTTTCCTGTAAAGGAACAGCTAACAACATAACTGCATCTAAATTAAATGGATTTGTCTTTTTCAACCAGATCTAATGCATTTGACAGCAAGTCGACCTGTGTGCCAAGAAGAACATAAATAAAACAAGTATTAACTTATTTACAGCTCCCAAAACCGGCATTCATATATACTAATTTGTTACTAGGAAAGACAACATATTAGAACAAGTATTTGGAAGCCGGAAAAAAACTGATGTGTTCTTTCAATGAGGCTCTGAGTTTAAATGCTCATCTGCTTCTTTCCAAGCATTGATGATAAAAGGCATTACCTCTGACTATAAATTTGACTTTCCTTGTACACTTAGGTGATGGCAACCTGAAAAACTCGCTAGAGCAATCCTGATTTCTTAGGAGAATGACTGAAACGAATTCAGGATGGGTGTCCCACCCAGCACACAGCCAGGAGCAGCTGCCTGACAAGCAGGCAGGCTGTCTGGGAATGAAGACAGTGTCTGCTTCTGGCTGAGGTGAGCCACATCCTCCTGCTCATTATGAAGCAGCCAAGGTTGCTGACTCAGACATAGCTATCTACATCCTTAGAGGCCTAACAGCAAGTAACAGGAATCCCATGTTTCATTTTGATAAATCGTCTAGCACACATTGTGTGTTATGCCATAATTTACACAGAGTCCAGTGTCCAAATCCAGAAAAAGCTAAAATTGGTAAGGCCTGATTTTCTGCAAGTGTTGATCTTTTTCCCTTGGAAGTCAGTGGAAGCACGCTGGAAAGTCACATCTTTAGTTCACAGCACTTACTTAAGACCCTGCAACGCCTAAAATGCTTACCCCCATGCCTTGCGCTTCCCACTTCAGAATCTGTAACTCATTATGTAAAGCTGGACATCAGCAGCAATTTTTAGACATAAGAAAAATGTCTGCCAAACCAAAAACCACATCACTGATAGAGCATGACAAATTCTCTTCTAGTAGAGATCCTCACTGGTCCCAGCAGAATTAAGCAAGAAACAAAATCTCTGTTGGGCTTGTCCTTCCTGAGCTACCAATTGATCTAACAGGAAAGATACCAGCCAAGCCATCTTGCTTGGCGCCAGCTGTATTTGCTGTCAGTTCTACATCAGTGAACTCACCCTGCTATAATCTGCAGTCATGCTGCGTGTGCTCAGTGCCAGAGACCTCGGGAGGGAAGGTATGGAAACATTGCTTCTGTTTGCAGGACCTACGGCCCCTTTTAGACGGCCTGCAGCAGCTTCTGTATCACTGCTGTTCAGTGAAAGAGTGCTCCCTCTAGAAAGGAGATAAGGGTAATAAAGCGTTACTGCTTTTAGCAAACCACGGAATAAAATAGCAATTATAACAGTTTATTAGAATTACATTGCCCTGGATGAACTGTGTGATCCACTGCAAGGAAACGGTCACCTGGAAAGACAAACACAAGCAAGGGTGAATTAATTACTTTAGACCTACACCTGTTTTCAGCACTTCTGCCAGAAGTGTGAATAGCCCGAGCAGCCTTCTCTTGTCCAGGATGCCCTCTGGGCTGCAGAAGCTGCATTCCTGCATGTTTGTTTCATACTATGTTCACATCCCAACAGTAGGTGCAAGGCCTCCTGTGTGACACTTCCCACCAAGCTGCTCCTCATTTTGAAGGAAAACTACAGGGACATGACAGCTCTAGCCACTTCTGCAGCTGATGGTGGTGTCAGCACTAACACCAGAAAGTCTAAACTCCCTGGCTGTATGCTCTCCTTCCTCTCCAGAAAAACAACGGTCCTCACTCCTGCTAGAGAGTACCGTCTTAATTACATCACGATAATGACTCTTGACCCAAGCTGGCTATTTCAACCAGCCTGGAAAGCTCAGAAAGCTGTATAACTCTCTTTGCCAGATTTCCTGTTAGTCAGTAAAAGCGACAAAAAAGAATTTATCATCAGCATACCAAAACCCCTCTGCTGTCTAATACCACAACAGGCAGAAATTTTTCTGACATCTTCTATTAGAAAATATTGATTTTTCCATGTGAACACTCGGTGCTACAAACGGTAAGCTGGTGTACTTTTTTTTTTTTTTTAACCTCTGGAAAAAACGAAAATTATTTTAAAATTTACTTTAATGCTTCCAGTTAAAGTTGTATTTTCATTTGAAATTTGATTTGCAGCAAAAATACAACTTCCTGGCTAATCTACTTTTCTTTCTTTCTCTGCAAACATCAGTTCAGACATTTTTATTTTCCTTCATAATTTAGAGAGCTCTGAAAGAGTCTTGCAGGACAGTAACAGTGCTGCACACACTTCTACTTACTACTTCAAACAATTACCGGTCAATTGATTCAGGAATTATGGCCTTTACTACATGGGAAACACAGCATCACAGGACAGTCGTAATGCACTTTTGCTGGAGAAAATGTTTTTGGAACCTAAGCACATTTTCAGCAAAAATAAGCTTGCTTAATAAATATTTCAGATCTGCAGGCATCTTCATTGTGCTAGACAACATCTGAATTTCATGTTCACTTGGTTTAGCCTGTCATATCATGTTTAGGGTAACTGGAGTAAAAATCTTCTCTACCACAATGGAAATATTTATCAGAACTACTGCTGAACTAAGAAAAAACGCTTACCTCCTCTCTCACCACTACCCTAAGCAGTGAACACAGACTCTGAATCCACATTGGTGGAGTTATTGAAAACAAGGAATACAGAGGAAAACCTGAAATACCAGGACTGTAGTAGACCATGTCTACTAATGTTGCACAACCACATTTTGTCTGTTAGTGAGCATAAAGTAATCTTTTAAATGATTGTTATTCAAGTTCTTGTATTAACAATAGTAGATTATGCATAATAAAGTGCACGTGCACTTCACATACACACAGTGCTACTTTTTAGTCTGATGAACCAGTGATCAACTAACTCTAAAAATGTGGTTTGGTTGAATTATAGTCCTACCTGCTCACATAAAGAAGTGCCTTTGGTGCTGTAAAGCCAGAAAAATCAAGGCTACTGGCTGTCATCTGTATTTTGTCAATGCTCTTGTATTAAGATTCACACTGAATTAATTTCTAAACCTGCCAGTGCATGACTAGTAGCCAAAACATTGAAAACCTGAGTTTTTGCATGTCACATCACTATTGATGGATTGTTGTGACTTTCTCTTACGAAAGCTGTTGTTACAGGTTTTTCCCCCACTTTGTAAACTAATGTAAATCAACAGAAGTGTTCAGAAAGTCATACTGGACTGGGATAAAAAAGATTTCAAAATGTGTTACAAGGGATTCTGTAATCATTAGTCAGACTGAGCACTTGCACAGCAACTATGCTGCACAGACCTCTCCAGTCTTTGGTCCTTATTTCAGTCTGCTATTAGAGAGATGGTCAACTTATTTTATACACATATTAAGTAGACAACAAAAGAAAGAAGCTGTTATAAAATGACTATATCAGGCATTTCCATGTGGTAGACAACACCGCAGCATGATGGGGCAGTGTGCTTGTGTAGATGAGTCTGAAATTCCTATACTATTCCTCCAAGAAGTATGCTGATGCAGCCACCTAGTTCACTCAGCTGCAAAACCAGTAAACATTGTTGCTGGAGTAGAAATAAACCACCCAAGAGATGAACTCATGGCCCAAGTCCACCTGTTCCCAGCTCAGTGTAGCTTCTCTTAAATCAAAATGTTCAGAAAGAATAAAAATTCTCTCTCAGTCTCCCTTCTGGTAGGTTAAACACTTCCAGTTTTGGCAATGCTAAAAGATGAGGGTGATTACAAAAATAAAAAATATGCAAGAAAACCTAAGACAGCTGAGCTGCAGTGTCACAACATACTGCTATATTCCTTTAATTTGCAACTCAAAACAGTTATGGAGGGTAGCCCGGGAAGGTTTGTTGTTATTTGTAATAATTACTACTCAGTTCTATAAATTAACAAGGGAAGAATTAAAGCAAGCATCTTTGAATATCTAATTAACCACACATGTACAAGGCAGGAATTTTCATCCTTCTATAGAAATCCAGACTGTAAAATTTCTAGGTGTGTGAACCCAAGCAAAATATATGGGTCTACATTCTGTTCCAACTGAACAAGAAAAAAAGTGAGCTATTTTTTGGCTTCATTTTGGAGGCGGGACATGAGAGGAATGTGGCATGTGGCATTTTGTTTTGACAGAGGCAATAACACAGATCTGTTAAGCCCAGAAGAATGATAAATGGAATTCTATTACAAATAACAGTGACAATAATTATGGACAGAGAAGGCAAACAGAGCCTTTGATGAAGAAAATATAAATTATAATCAATTAACATGTCATTACAAAAGTAAAACTTTGGAACAAAGGGCCTCAGTTCTGTAACATGAACACAGCTTGCTGAATTAAAAACCAAAAATCAAAGCACTGACAGCAATCGCCACCCAAATGCAAGGAGAGCAAAGGGGGATGGACAGAGGTTTTTTTGTTTTGGTTTGGTTTTTTCTTTTTAAAAATATAAGCTCTGCTTCTCAGATAGCGCTTACAGTGGGCATTCAAAACAATGCACGTCTGGGGACTGGCACACCCCCTTAGGTCAATCCCCACATAAATTCTAAAAGATTCCTGCTGCTCACCTCTCAGAACAAGGTGTTGACTTGCCACTGCGCAGACTTTGGCTTTCAGCTTCTGAGCCTATGTTCCTTCCACTTTCATCTTCTGCATTTGCAATTTCTCCTTTGGTAACTGCCCTAATTACCTTCCTGATAAAAACAGGGAATAAAAAAATGTTTTTAAAGTCACTAGATCTTTCCCAGGAACAGCAAACTGGATGAAGTACCGCAAAGCACACATTCTATTCATTTCACATCTGAACTATGGACAACTCTGGATACAATGGTCAATAAAGTACCAAATCTAGATATCAAGCTGATTCCTACAAACAAAAACATCATCATATTTACAATAAACTACTTTAAGACACAGAACAAAACATAGTGACTTCCTGCTTCGAACCAAAAGTTCCTTTTGTGAAAATTCTCATATTTTTACAGTATATAAACAGCAAAGGATTTTTGATCAAGTGCGTGTATTTTCTTGTAGGAAATTACGCCATGTGTGTTTTCTCTTAAAGATCTCTTTGCAGTTTCTACAGTTGTATACAGCAATGCCCCAAACACACTACTTTCCAAAAGCACACCACCACCCCCTTACCCTGCACAACGTGGTCTAAAAAGACAGAAATGAAATGAGGTGTTGTACAGTAACAGTATGCTTCATAGACTTACAAACAACAATAGTGTGGTCAGGTTTCCCATGACGCTAAGTTTCAGAAGGAGTTGGCCCCAAAATGGCTTTGCTAAAGCAAATCTACTCATGAGATATATGAGCAGGGAACCTGAGAGAGGAAGAAGGAGCAAGGAAGGAAGAGAAGTACTGAATTACTCCTAAGAGAAGCGGCCTACTGTAGGATTAAATTTATGGGGAATGTCAGCACTAAAAAATGTTTCAGGCCACAAACTAAAAAAGGTTGAAAACCACTAAAATAAGTAGCAGACGATAAAAAAAGAAATTTGTTTCTCATAGGTGAATACAACTAATAGATCTGTACAATGGATTAAAATTAAAAGAGGATTAGAAAAGTACATTTTAATGCACTCTCACTATAGCTGCCAATTAGCATGATTTAGAGCAATGTCTAGGTTCCACTATAATAGATTCCCTAAACTGGTTCTTTCTTCACCTTCCTTTGAGAAGCCAGAGGTGTTCTGGTGCTCTCTTTCCCACTATTAGAGAGAGAGAAATTACTCATGCAGATTTCCCGACTGACTAGAACAAGGAACTCCATACCCAGCACTCCTCAAAACTCAAAAACGTGTAGAAAGCTACCTACCTACCCTATCTCTGGGATCCACAGCTCCACCCATGACATGAACATTCATCTGATTTTTCTTTCTATTCACCTAACAGCCTCAAGTTATGTCCAGACATCACCCATGCAACCATATTCAATGCACCTGTACATGTCCATGAGAATAAGCGAGTGCTCCTCTATGGGCATAGCCCAACTGGGGGTTACACACGTCACAGGCTGTAAAATGACCAGCAATGTATCTGTTTATTCAAAAGAAAGGAGCACTGCTAGATTGTTAGACTAAATTTGCACAGCTGAAATCCAAAGGAAAACATGACTTGTAAACTGAAGCAACCAGTATACATAAAAAACAGGCCTTCCAAATACTGTTTCTTGCATTTGCTTCCTCAGCAAAACTGCTTTTAGAGACCCTCTGTTACTTCGAAGTGTAAACAGGAAAAATCCAAGAGTAAAATTGCCCTCTTTCTGCTACCTTTATAGCTGAAGGGTAATTACAGCTGCATTTCCTAGGAGACAGCAGTCTACTTATAGTAAGCAGATTTTAAATGAAGACTCTTTCTAACTCTGCGAAATCTGGGGCTGACATGGAATGCTGGAGAGACTCAAAAGAAAATCCATCCAACCATATGCAGCTGTTATCTGATTTATCAGTTTCCAAAAAGAAAAGGCTTTACCCTATCTTTCTAGGTCCGCCAAAGATTGATTTGTGCCCAGTTACATAGGAGGTTGATACATCTGGCCCTTTTTCTTCAGTCTCTTGGGGATGATCTTTGAATGTTCTTTCTTCATCCTTACTGGAAACTGTATCTTCAGTGGAGGGGGAAAGAAAAGAAAAATCAACGTTTGCACAAACAAAGGCAGCACACCTCAAAACAACCTGCAAAAACAGACTTTCCATTTTTCAGTATTAAATAAAACTGTACAATAAAATATCACAAAAAAAAGCTGGGGGGGGTTTCTTTGGTTTTGATTTTTAATAAAGGAAAATCAAATTTTAAGTAGTTTGAAATGTTTCGCACTATCAGCTTTACCGTTGAACTATGCTTCTGAATTTACCACTGACAACACAGTTAATAGCCAAAGGACCTGAAATACAATTTTGCAGTGCAAAGCATTTTTTGTGTTAAATGAAAGAATGTTTTCTTAATTAAAATGTAAGTTCACCTGTGAGCAAAATGTGGAAAAAAATGTCTTATTTTTTCAAATATGTCTATCAAATGTAAACATACAGTAAATCATCACAAAATATCCAATTTGACAGGTTGCACAGTATCAAAAAAACAAGAACGTTAGACACATGCCAGTTTGGCAGTTATTGAAGTATATCGATAATGGAATGACAGTATTTTGCCAAGCAGTATATTTGCACCAGAACTTCCTCCAACGAGAGTAAACCAGACCTTCCCCTACAAATTGTCAGTAACTACCACATTCCTACTGAAAGTGGTGAATGCCACCTCTGAAAACAGACTACCTAAATACCAGCTTCTGTGTTCAGAGTGAAGTAGTTAAGCAAACAGAGACGCATCAGGATTCAGGAAAAACTCGTTTCTTAAACTAGTGGTCCTGTGGTAGCAGGCAAGGTATGGTACCACTGCAGCTCACGGACACGGTATGCTTGGTTCGCTCACACAGGACTGCGGACTGTTTTCTATACAAAAGGGTGCAGGTGCAATTTATTGGAGATGCCTGGGCAAAAGGTACCTCTCTTCATTCTCAATTGGCTTTCCAAGTAGTCTGGATGTAGCCCATGCTGCAGCATACAGCACAGGAGTTAACATTTATCTTTCCTATTCAGAGTTAAGAAAGAAAAATGGAATCATACTTTTTATACATCACCATCACAAATAAGAGAGGCCAAGACCAAAACTGGCTGGTTTTAGATCTCTGCATACAGCCAAACTTCCTGGCAAGAACTGAGAATGAACTTTTAGAGCCTTTGCTTCTGGGTTTGCAGCTGTATAATGCTGCCCACCTGTTTGGACAGTGAGATTTTAAGCAGCTCTCTGGCTCCACAAAGATACTTCTTCATTCGTCTACAGCTTATCTTTCCTATATACTAATCATTCACCAACCAGTGCATAGTAATACCCAAATACGAAACTAAGATTAAAATATTGATTATACTTACACCTTCTACAGTGAAGAATGAAATACAACAGAACCAAAACACTCTGGGAACAAGTTTGAATGTATTAAGCATATGCAGCAAATCTCTCTCCTGAGGTCCCTACCTGGGGATTTGCGTAGGATAGACTGTCTGACAACATCAGTTCCAAGATTTGATTGTTTGAAGCGCTTTGCTCTCTCTTCAAAGAACCATTCTCCCGTCACAATCCTTAGCTGTCTATATGGGGAGAAAAAAGAAACAAGCCAGGGAGACATGCACGTTTACAAACTTGGCCAACCAAAACTGCAGCTTAAACCCTTAGGTTTCATCTTTCACCCACTATACTCACAAACTCTGGACAACATTTGCACAGCTCAAAATAGAGAGTAAAAAGACTGATTGCGAAGTTTGAGATAGGAGGACAGGTAGCAGAAAAATAAAATCATTTTGCTTTGTGAATTAAAAATAATTTTCAGCACATGGAAATTTACTTGGCAAAAAGTGTTTCAACCACATTTATCAGATTTCCATAGAAAAGATGTAACACATGCTATCCCCCTAGTCCTTTGGATAGGGCACTACTCAACTTCAGTTTTCAGCGTCTCCAAAAAGATAAGAGCTGTGGAAACAACCACAATGTATGGAAGAAAAAAATTAAAAAAAAACAACCACAACAATCTTCTGCCACCCAAGTCAACAGTTCGTTGACCCAGTCTGGTTATATACAGTTTGCTGCAAGTTCATACATAGTTTTTATACAGTACTCTGTTTCACATGCTTCTACACTATATTCAGTTTCTTCACATGACAGCACTGTTATGAATTAGCCGTACGTCTGAGCTTCAGAGCAGTGAACTTTTGGCTTTGCTACTGTTTTGGATAATGCTGCTTCTACTGGAAGTAACTGGAAAAATTTCAAATTCTTCTGCCTATATTCACAACAAAGAAATCTTGTATGGTCACCGCTGTTTTCCATAGGTATGTTTTTGATGCTAACTGCTAGCCTTTCCCTGAATGAGTTTCATTACGCTAAAGCATCACCGCTGCTATTGCCCTGCTATGTACAGTTGATGGCAAAAAGCTACTAATCATGAATACTCAAGGGAAAAAAAATAAAAAAAAAAAGATTTGGCTCCAGGCATGTTCTTGCTTACTACATGCTCAGTAAGAAAACTTATTTGCAAACCTATATGAGAAAAGAAATCATCTAGTCTTCTGGGCATGAAAATTACTACAGATGGATTTAGAGCACCGACCAATATCTGTTCTATTAAATTACTTGCCCAAATGGAGAGTTTGACTTGGGAAAATACTAAAAACTACAGAATAGGATTCTACCATTGCTAAAAAAAATATATCCTTATATCCTCAGTTCTTCCTCACCTATTAATGAATCATGCACCTTTGCATTCCTCTAAAAAAAATTCAAAATCCAAAACACATGCATACAAATGAGATAACAGAAGACTATTGCCTTATCTCATTGTTCAAGACTCATAATGACAAAAAGATGTATAATTTGTCATCACAATCGGTCGTTATGCAAGGCATTAAATAAAATCTCTGCATTTCCACTCAGAAATTTTAAATTACCTTTTTTTTTTTAGACACAAACACTGGAAAGAATTAATTGTATTAGAACCTATGCAGTGTGAAAAAGTTTTTCTCCAAATACTTATTTTCACAGTTCATTTCCACCATGTACTTCTCTGTGCAGTTATTTTTATGCCAAGGTTTACAGCAAGTTTAGTTTTTTATATCACACCATAAACCTATCATACCCTTAACTATGACATCATATTCTACTACAATATAAATAACATATAACATGGTTCACATGGTTCATTCATTTTTCCTCAGTTACTCCCACGTTTGACCATAAAGCTCCACAAGTGCCATTTTCCCCTTGGATACAGATTTTATTTATCCCTAATATCTCACCAGCAGTACTCCACTGGATCAAGTGCACTCGCCACCCCCTTATCCAGGCAAGTGCCTTCACCATTCTCCACACTCAGGAAAACCTATGCTCTGGCTTTTTGCAGTATGGGAGGCTGCCCCACATAAAGCCACAGCCTTTCACAAACAGAACATTGTAATTATTTCTACACCCCTTAATGGTCCCACCAACCCAGGCTGCTGTGGTTCTGGAGGGGCAGTCCCCAGAAAGCCATCCACTATGCTTTCTCACCAGATGTAAACATCGAGGAGGGACGGAAAGCTTCTCAGGTGCCTCCTGCATCACAAGTGCCCAGGGGACCTCAGCCTGGGCAGAATGGCAGCTGCAATGAGTGTGTCTGCTTAACTTACTATCTGTTAGTCTTACAATCCAATGTGGAGATCTGACCTATCAGTAACAGGATGTATTGGGTTTACATGGTAAGGGTTTGGTAGCAGGGGACCAGAGGGGTGGCCTCTGTGAGCAGAGCCCAGCAGCTGCCCCATGTCAGACCAGAGCCAGCTCCAGCCGGCTCCAGAAGGGCCCCGCCGCTGGCCAGAGCTGAGCCAGTGAGCGATGCTGGTTGTGCCTCTGGGACAGCGCATTGAAGAAAGGGAAAAAACTGCTGTGCAACAGCATCTGGGAGAGAGGAGTGAGAAAATATGAGAGGAACAGCCCTGCAGACACCAAGGTCAGTGAAGGAGGAGGGCAGGAGGTGCTCCAGGCGCCGGAGCAGAAGTTCCCCTGCAGCCCGTGGTGAGGCCCATGGTGGAGCAGGCTGTCCCCCTGCAGCCCATGGGGTACCACATGGAGCAGATCTCCACGCTGCAGCCTGTGTAGGAGCCCACAGAGGAGCAGGTGGATGTGGCCTGAAGGAGGCTGCAGCCCATGGAGAGCCCCCGCAGGAGCAGGCTCCGGGCTGGAGCTGCAGCCCGTGGAGAGGAGCCCACGCAGGAGCAGGTGATCCGGTGGGAGCTGCCACCCGTGGGGGACCCGTGCTGGAGCAGTTTGCTCCTGAAGGATGGACCCCGTGGTACGGACCCATGTTGGAGCAGCTCTTGAAGAGCTGCAGCCTGTGGGAAGCCCACGCAGGACCCGTTCGGGAAGGACGGCATCCCGTGGGAGGGACCCCACGCTGGAGCAGGGGCAGAGAGTGACCACGAAGGAGCGGCAGAGACGAAGCGATATGGGCTGACCGCAGCCCCCATTCCCCTGCATCGCTTGGGGGGAGGAGGTAGAAGAGGGTGGATGGGGGGAAGGTGTTTGTAGTTTGCTTTTAGTTTCTCACTGCTCTAGTCCGCTAGTGATAGTAATAAATTACATTAATCTCCCTATGTTGAGTCTGTTTTGCCGGTGACAGTAATTGGTGAGCAACCTCCTTGTCCTTATCTCAACCCTTGAGCCCTTGTCCATTGTATTTTCTCCCCGTGTTCCTTTGAGGAGGGGGAGTGAGAGAGCGGTTGTGGTGGAGTTCTGCTGCTCAGCTGGGTAAAACCACCACATCCTCAAGAAGATGAGGGTGTGAGCAATCCCCCATGCAGGTCCAAGGGGGCAAGAGAGGCTGTGACAGCTGGTACCACAACGGAGCTGAACCACGTGCCAGTTCAGCTAATGATGGTAAACTGAATTACCAACCTCCTTCATCAGGCTGAGCTTATTAAGCAATTAATACCACACCATAAATTTAGACACACTACTTCAGATTGCCAGCTCCTCGGCAGGGCTGCCCTGAGGAGGCCTACACCCCTTCTGCTCCAACACCACCAGCAGAACCAGGTCTGAGGTACAACACAGCTGTGGCATGAAACAGCAGATAAACGGAGAATTCCCTTGCTGTAGTCTAGAGTTTCACCCCTCAGCCAATTCTGTTATCCACAGTGAAGGGGAAAAAAGAAAAAGCATCAATAGCCAGCCACTGCGAGCATCACCCGGAGCAAGTCTAGAGACCTCAACCTTCATGTCGAGCGTTTGTCCTTATCATCACCAACGCCACTTTCAGTCTTGGGTTCCCAGCTTCTGCTAGCAGTCCCTTTTTTCGTGAAAATGTCCATATTCAACAGATCACTTCTACAAAAATATCACATTTTAATGAAGTAAGGAGGAAAAAGAAAAAGCTTTGTACCTTTAATGCACTAATATTGGACAGGACATGTGTAAATGTATTTTTCATGTATGCTCAACAATTCACAGAAAGACTGGTGTTCATATCGTCTTAATCATTCATACATTTCAGGAATACCTATAAAAATAATTTTTGTTCTACACAAATGGAGATGAATTCAGATTAAATGACTGCCCAAGTTCCTCACTTGAGGTTTGAATTTCATAATTGCATTTGACATTCTGAAACAAAAATTGAAGAGCAAGACCTAACCATCTTACAACAATGTTATTTTCATGCATTTATAATTATTATGACAAAGAGAGACTGTCTCTCCTACTGAGATAGCACATCTTTCTCCTATTTCCAATACAGAACTTAAATGAACCATTTCCACCTAAATAATTCTTTCAGTCAGAAGAGAATCAAGGGCATATACACAACATTACATCAAATCAGTGTTCACAGGTTTGTTTTCTGTTGTTTTTTAAATGGGTTCAAGTTCCATACTGACTGTAATCATGGTATGTGTATGCATTGTCTTTCCTTCCTCAGTCAGCATGTAGCATACAAAGTAAAAAAACACGTTCTACCCAAATAGTGTTTAGACTGGACTTCCTGGGTGTACAACAGATGCTGAAGTCAGTAGCTTTAGAAAGAAAGAAACCAGTGTTATAAATTGTAATACCAGCAATTTTTGCATGATTGCTCTGTCCTATACTCAAAACAGCCAGGAAAATTTTAAAGAAAATCATGTTCAAGTAGCTACATTTAGTACAAAACACTTTAGATATTAGATAAAGTCTTTATATATATTAATTTCTGATCCAGCTACTCACATAGATATGTGAGAGGGAGTACTTTATGGTTCAATGCGCCTTCTTCCTCTGTGGTCTCCCAATAAACAGATTAACTTCATTAACACTTTGCTCAGTTTCAAAATGGAACATAACCTGTGGCCTGTCCCTGCCAACAACTCAGCTTATTTTCCACTCTCATTTTTGCATACCTTATCATTAAATGTCCAATTAGGCATCTCCTAGGCTTATGACCATAATTTTCTGCTGAACCTTCTCCAGTTGGCCAACATGAAGCGTACTACACAAAATGGGGCAGAGTAGTCTATATAAAACAGGACTGCATCATGTATTTTGTAAGCCATAATTGTGTTTGTACACCCTGTGTGATGCTGGACTTTTCCACAGTGGCATAAACTGTTGATTCATGTTCAGCTTTTCATTCAGTACAATACCCAGATCTTTTCCTAAGGAACATCTGCATAAGCTGTTTTTTTCCCATTCCGTGTTTCTGCAGCTGTGCTTTTGCACAAGTGGTACTTGCATATGCCCGTAGGGAGCCATCATTTACTTTTTCTTCAAACCACTTCTCTAAATTATAAGCATCATTTTGAACCCCAAGCCTGTCCTTCAACTCGTCTGCAACAGCTTTCAGTTTCATGTCACTGAGTGTAGTTGGCAAACTCATCTGCTGCATCATCTAAGTCCTAAACTAAAATACTGAACAGTAAAAACTCTGGGAAAATTCTGCTCTATACCACTGCTTATTTTGATGATGAAATGCCTGCAGCTAGTCTGAGAACTCAGCTTTGTAGTTCTCCAGGCAGGTCTGCAATCACACTGACAGAATTTGTTCTGGGGCACAGTCCCCCTTGTTTATAAGCTTATGAAAACAGTATGAGAAAATATCAAAATGATCACTGCAGTCAAGTTATAAGACATCTATGGATCCTCCTCTATCCATGAGGTCTGTCACCCTGTCAAAGGAGGAAATTGTTTTTGGCATTATTTGTTCTTGAGCCAGCTCTTACTCATCATCCTGTCAGCTTCTCTCAGTTTTCAAGCAGCACCTGAATCATATCTTTCAGTATTTTTAGAGAAATTAAAGGTAACCTGACAGAGCCAACAAATCCCTTGTTCTTTCTTTCTTCATTTTTAAAGAGCAGCATTGTGTTTGCCATTCTCCACTCTGTCATCTCACCCGGACTCCATCATTTCTGAAGGGCACAGCACTCAGATCACCTCACAAATGGGCTACAGCAAACTACAAGGAGCTCAGCCAGTCCCCTACCAATTTGACAACATTTCACAAAATCAAGTACTTGAACATAGTTCACCTTAGAAGAGGTAAACATTGTCCTCTGGATGCAGCCCCACTGATTGCAGAGAAGGTTAAGGCATCTAGCTAAAAACCTTAGATGTTAGCCTTCTAAAGCTGAAGTTAGAAGACACAAACCCTAAACTTCATGTTCTGCTGCATTAATTTTTCACTAACTGTCTAGGTAGCCAGAGTCTGACATAACTACCATTTTGGGTTCACTTTTTGATACAATTTACAAAAAGCTTTATCTTCCTGATATTAATTTTATGGTCTTTAAAAAAAAAATCCCTCTACGAAATTATTGGCTCTTCCCCCCTTTAACATAATTATTTTATCACGTCTTTTCCTTATGTATGTAATTTCCTCATGGATATAATTTCCTTAATGATACTTAACCGAGTTCCATTGCACAATACACCTCTCCTTTCCTTCATGGTTATCTTGCTGAGTCAAGCTACAAAATTCCTACCACTATCCCAATCAAGAGCAATATTTCTCCAAGTATACTTGAAGTAAATAACCTTGAACACATAATGTCTCTTTGTTTATTCATTTGATATCCCGTGTTAAAACACCAATTCTCTGCTTTTCTGCACTGTTTTGATGTCCTCCTCCATTCCCCATACTCAACATTCCAATGGTGAAAAATGTGAAGATTAGTCTATCTCCTTTTGTTTTCCCTTCCACCATGGCACAGTTTACTTTAGAACTCTCACTAATTCTAAACATCCAGGGGAAAAATATTGTAAACATAGCCTTCTCCCTTTATGCAGAAATGCTCAGTTACTGTAAATACAGAAAAAAGCAAGGATACAACCACGGTTTGAAGTGCTTGGACTCAAGATTTTTACATCTCCTTCCTTACAAATCCACCTACCACATCAGTCAGAATGTACAGTCCTCGCTTGTTCTTAATTTTGTTTTGTTAATTTTTAATTACTTGATTCTTACATTTATGTCTTAATAAAGTGAACAGACTGTCACTATTTTGTTACTGATTTTCAGAGCATTGCACATCAACAGCCTTGTATTTGTGATGCTTGCAGCTTTCTTTAGAAAGCAAGCTAGTTGAAACTAGCTTGGAACTGGAAAAAAATATACTGCAAAATAGTGCAGCAAATAAAAACATCAGATAAGCCTCTTACCTTGTTTATCTGCTACGCATACGCTTTTGTGCTAAGAGTAGATAAAACTAACACCAGCATAAAATTACTTACAGAGAAGTAATCTCTAAATTTATTTATGAAAGCTGCACAACTTACGCAATCTTGGCACACACCGAGCATTTCCACTGCCCATCAGTTCCCACGACACGACACTTATTGCAAACTCGAAGTTTGCAGGTTTGGCACAGGTCTCCTCTGTCAAAGATTAAGCCCAGGCTTTTCTGACAACGAACACAGACCCTGTTGTTGTCCTGCTGACGATGTCGGTTTCCACCTCTCCTTCTCACTTCCAGAAGCTCATTTTTCAATTTCCTAGGAGAAAGAAAGCAAAGGGTTTTAATTTGGAGATGCAAGTGATTTTTGCATGTTACTAGGATGAAACTTTTTTGGAGATCAGGCAATATTTCCATCTTCCTGTGATTTGTATAAACTATTTAAGAGATTAAGACTTAGTGCTAAAAATTACAAGAAACAAATAAGGACAATACAAATGTATTTCATATATTAACTGTATTTCTGACATATATGACAAAGAAGAATAAATCAACTTCTCAGATTTGCGGTCAATAGGAAAATATGCAGTCTTGTGACAGATCAGTATAAGTGACTGCAGACAGCCGAGCAGTTCTGGACCACTGGCAAACTATCTTTGCCTGTCGCTCATCAATAATAATTGAAGTCATGCTAAGCCCAAGCTGACTGCAGCTCAAAACTGGGACTACTCTGTGCTTCCACATTACGAAAAGAAAATCCTTCCTGTAACTAGTGTGCATTTAATACTATGCCAGGCTAGAGTTAGCTAGGAATGCAAATGCAATTCTGAACTGGCTATTCTAATCTTAAAACAAAACAAAAACAAACATACAAACAGATGTGGCATCACAGCATAACACCACTAATTAAAAAAAAAATTGAGACTATCAGTTTAAGTAATGTAACTTGCATGTTACCAGTTCCATCACTGACCCTGCAGGATAAAGGTATTTGCATTTAAGACCTAATTTAAAGACTGTGATTTCAAGGGTGCAGGAGTCAAATCCTTATGGAGAAAATAACCATATGTGAGATGTGACCACTACTACTACATTTCCAACAGCAAAAAAAAAATAAAAAGGAACGTGAAGAGAAGGAATCAAGAAGGGTGATAGGAGAGCCAGTTTTCTATCTTCCCAAAGTAGGGACTCAAGCACAACCCCACCATAACCCAATCCTCTCACTAACAGCTCCTTGTACCTCAGTTCCTGACCTCTGCTCCAGAGCTTTCCCTCCCACATCAGAGCCTCGATCTCTTACCCCTTGCACCCCAACCGACAGAACTATCTAGGTTGGAAGGGAATGTTGGAGGTCACGTAGCTTAAACTCATGTCCAAAACAGGGCCAACCAGAACAGGTTGCCCAAGGCCGTGTCCAGCTGAATCTTTAGAAACTCCAAGCAAAGAGAGCCCACAATGACTCTGCGTACCTGTTCCACAATCTGACCAACTTTATGATTTTCTTTACAAAACAAAAAAAGAGTGGAATAAAAAAGCCTTCATAATATCTAACCAGAATCTGCCATATTCCAGCTTGCTCACATTGCTTCTTATTCTTCCACTGTATACCTCTGAATGGAGGCTGGCTCCATTTTTTCTGTTCTCTTCTACTAAAGACTTGAGAGTAGCAGCAGCTGAAGACAGCCATCCCATCTCCCCTTTGCCTTCTCTTTTGAAGGCTGAGCAAACACATTTCTCTCTGTCTACATGATGTAGATGGGGCTCCACCCATCTTTATGGCCCTCCATTGAACATGCTCCAGTATGTCAGTGTCTCTCTCGTACCAGGGAGCCCCAAACTGGAAACTGTATTCCAGACATGGTCTTAAAAGTGCTCCGTAGAGGAGATAATCACTAGCCTCAACTGCTACTGTAAGCTCTATATGTGGTCAAAACTGCTATGTTCTCTCAACACTTCCCAGCAGAAGCTCTGTCCAGTCAACCCTTAGGCTCCTATTATCTTCCAAACCTTCTCAACCTTTTCAAAAAACAACCTATAGCTGTTTTATAGCTCTCTCCAGGTTCTCTCCTGACTTTTCCCCTGCCAAAACCCCTTCCATTTCAAGCTCCTCCACTTTTTCAAACCTTTTCCACACTGTAAACTACCCCAGAACACCTCCTTTCCAGGGCCCCAGTTCAGCAGCAGTTGAGTTCTCTTGGCTTTAGGTAGCTGGGTATTGCTGTATCCCTATCCCATTCCTTCCCTATCGTGTCTGTTTCTTTCACGCACTGCCATCAGCCTCCAGAGTCCCTCTAACATGAAGCACTGCAGCTAACTGAACTCACAATCTTTACACATACATAGATACTTCAAGGGAGATTTAAACACCTGGCTACCAGCTTCACCTAAGGATCAGTAAAAAGGCGTCAGGAAGAAAAAGACTTTGTGAAGACAACACCAATAAAAGATTATGGGTTGCAGCCCTAGTGAAGGAGGCTGGGAACACTGCTTAGGTCACCAGCGACTAAGCTTTGACAGAATTAGGTTATTTGTGGATACATGGCCTTGTTACAGGGTGGGCTAGCATTTTGCTTTCCACTGGGATATCAACAACAGCTGCTCTGCAGCCACCTGGTCTGCAGATGCTCAACGTCAGACAGCTTTTGAAAAGGGCATGTCCAATCCCTCCAGATAGCAACCAGGCAAGTATTTTTGTCTGGTGGTCTCTACTCAGAAGTGATTTCTTCTTTATGCAAGGTTCTGCTTTGGATTCTTCTTTTCCCACATTCAATCCAGACAGCCCTTCTCTCACGCCATAGACTTCAAGAGTCTGTCCAAGCTTCCTGAGCTTTCTTGGTACTTTTCTAACTGCTCCTGCAGTTCATTATTGCATCTTACATCTATCTACCCCCTGCAGAGATACCAGATAGCTACAGGTCCATGTCTAATTTCTTCTAAGTACAACCACCAACCACTAAGGCATATTCAGCTTTAAACAGCTTCCCCCCACAAAACCCCCTCTGCATCTGTAGTGAGTTTATGTGGCAACGTGTTGGCAGCAAGGGATCTTTTTTGCTTAAAAAAAACAAACAAAAAACAAAAACAAAACAAAACACCAGTGACCCACTGCATTTCAGGAACTCCAGGGACAGTGATGCCATCTTTTTAGTACATACCAGTGTGTCCCGCAGTCTGGATCCAAGCGTTTAACGTTAAAACAAAACCTTCACTGAACTCCTTCCATTTTGACCTCCTTGCCTTCCCCTCTACCCCCCAACTTTCAAGCCCTTCTGTGCTTAATTAGAATCATCACTGATCACAATATTTGTGTTTGAAATAGTTACAATTTTAAATAAGGAAATCTCTATCACCCCAAACCAATAAGCAGTGATTTTTAAACAAAAGCTTTCCTCAAGAGCAGCATGTTGAAAAAAAAAATTATCAATATTTCAATGTTCCTTTGACATTAAAAAGGCATTATTTCTATTATCCAGTAATGGTGGTCCACAACAGTACTTTCCACTGTTCGTGCAATACAAAATCTTGAATTCTTATCAGATGCTAGATCTGCCAATACTAGGAATTTTGAAAAGTGTGATCTGCTGTGTTTGTTGTTGTTGTTTGTTAGTTTGTTTTTAAATACAGAGCTGCCTTCAAGGGCTTTCAGGAAACCGAGATAAAATAAATCAATCCACAGTTTCCCTGCTCACTTAAACATATAAAACACAAAAATTAAAAAAGCAAGCAAACAATGTATGGACAGATATACTGAATCTGAAGTTTCCTTTGGGATTCCCTAAACCATTTGCTGAATTGAACTACCGATTGACTGTAACAAATGTGTTCATATCTTAAGAAAATAAAGAATTCAATGTCTTGAGGGCCAGAAAGATCAGAAGGAGGTAGGTGAGTCATCTGAAAAAAATCCATCATCATAACAACCTCTAAACAACTGCAGCCTAGTTGCACCAGTTACGTAATATTGAAAAGGGATAACAAGTGCAGCATGTAGCTGGATTGACCTCTATCTCTCCGGTATGGGAACCAGCTGTATTGTAAACATCTAATTTCCTTTTGCCATTCTAACATTTGAGCTCTCCTTAATTTTAAAGGAATCTAATTAATCATACAGTTAGACATTTTTAATCTCAAATATTAAACAAGAATTAATCTTTATCGATCCTCTCCTACTAATATTAAAGAGAAAATAAACTCTGGAGAAGCCAATTTAATAAACTGCTGGAGAAATAATCCTATAATACACTGAAGTTTCTAAACCATCTATTATAATAGCTGTTTGATGGAAGATAGCTATTAAGAAGAAAATTGTTACCGGCAAGGATAGCAGAATATTTTGCCATTCCTCTAACTGTGAATTTATATTAACATCTCTCTCCTGTCTGACAGAATACGTTAAGTGCACTGGAGAGGAGTTTTGTTGTAACTAGTATTCCAGATAGCACTGGAATGACTTAATCTAAACCCTTCCATATGGGGGCCTAAAATACCATATAAAGTATCAAAGCAGGAGACAAAAAAGAGCCTACAGCAAATTTGAGAAATGGCTCATATCCTAGATTAGGTCCATCCAACAAGTAAATATAAAAAGCTGATGCCTTGAAAAGATGAGTTAAAAACAAGCAGGCAGCAAGGACCACAATTCTACAACAGCAAAGCCAAGGAACGTCCAGCAGTCACAGCTCTAGGCACTGTCACTCACTGTCTGCAAGAGGCACAAAACAGCCCCTAAAGGAGTCTGACCCTTCCCTGCTGATTGCCTTCTGGCTCCAAGCATCGTTCCCTCGCCAGTGCAGCCTCCAGAGGTGGAACATTCACAAACTCTTATAATCTTGCAGAGCTGAAGAAGTGATGAGAAGCCTTAAGAGAGCCTTTTTTTCCTTAATATGCTTTACCTCAGAGAACATTTATTCCCCAAGTTAAGAAAAGTTGAATACTGCTACAAGAGGCAAGACAAGCATGGGCCTGTAGCCATTCACTTAAATGAATGTCATCAACTGTAAGCATGATCTACTTGCTTTGAATCAGGTAACTCATTTCTTCTCAATTCCTTTTAGAAAAAAAAAAAATCAGTAAGATTTTGGAAAACACTTTTATTTTGGGGAAAAAAAATCCTACTTCATCTCCACTGCCTTTTTTGGAAAAACACTGTAGAATGCATAGCATGCGATTCCTCAGTTTGATTTGTCAAATTGCTCCTGCTTCTTCCTTCTCCCCCGTTTTAAAAACTTTTTCATCTTAAAAGATGTAGAGCAACAGAATCCAAGTACTCCTGATTTAATTTTGCCATTCTAAATTTTCCAGAGTTCAAACAGTTGTAAAAAACTTCATTCAAAAAGAAAAGAAAAAAAGAAAAAAAGAAAAAAATACACAACTGTCCTCACCCAACTATAACTGAAGACTTAAGCTGGGGGAAAAAAAAAAGTTTAAACATATGAAATTGCTCCTGTCTTGCACCTGTTCATCAAAAAGTTATGCTTCCTGCACAAGTGAGTTCCCACATTCTCCATCTGAAGCTGGGCAGCTGTTAACTCAGATACGAGACAATTTTTCTGTGCAGAAAGTGATAAAAACAATTCCCAGAGCTGTGGGAGAACGGAAATTTCCTCTCTAGACTGATTTCCAACATCTCCTCCAAATGCAGCCAGATTCCCTCTACTGTCTGACATGATATCTGGAAAGTAACAGTAAATATTACTGACAACTCACAAAAGGATGAGCTACTACCAATTTACATTGACATCTCCTTGCATTGAAAAAATCTAATCATTTGAGTAGCTAAAATGTGTTAGGTACGTATTTTATAAGCAGAGATTTTCACATTTTGCTTATATAACAGACTTTTAATGATAAAACCTGTCTAAAGAATATCTGAGTATGGAGGTATATTGGTGACAATGAAAGGAAACTGGAAGGCAAACAGTGAATTTGCAGAGGAAATGCGACTGGAGTGATAAATCGCAGAATGGAGGACAGAACAGAGGAATGGAGGCATGGGAACTGAAAGACTAATTATTGGAGACTAATAATCACACACTTCCATGGATGAACCTCTTTCTGAGCAACTCCTTCATCCTCTCAACTAAAAACTATTACAAAGATTCCAACAAACAAACAAAAAAAGCACCACCCAAAACCCACAAATTGTGCGTTGGTTTCTTACTAACCTTTGATAAAGTCAACTGTATGCAGAGTATAAGAGTATCAGAATTAACCACCATCAGAAATTCTTTCACCAGTGGAAGATCTTCATTCTTGAAGAACAATGGAGAGCAAAACAGGCACCTCTGCCCTTAGAGTACCAGCAACAGGAACTGCTTTCTTTTGAAAAGTCTCTGGTTCAAAGAGTAACAGTGTGTTAAATGGAACTGCTTGCTTTCCAAATGACACAGCTGCCACACAAGCAACTTACTTTCTTCCTATCTGCACAGGGATCAACAATATGCTTTAACATAAAAACATCATTTCTCACCTTTCCTTAAAATATCATTTATAGTTAGTGTTGCAAAAGACACAGATCATATACCATACTGTTTACTAATTCACAATAATTTTGTGCTTACAAACAAGTCCAAACATGTAACCAACAGGTAATCACTTACCACTCCTGTTACTCAGACTTAAAAATTTTCTCTAGAGTATTTGCCTGTAGTTACCACACGGTGGTATCCATGCTAACAGTTTCTCCCATACTGTAACAGATTTAATACCTTAGATTGCTTCCGTGGATCTCTTCTGACTGAGCAGGAGATGCCATTTTAGTTAACTGAAGAGACAGGAATGCCAACTTGCTTTGGCAATACAGAACTGGGGTTCATGCAATCCTTGTGCAACTTCTGGCAACCTAAACACTGGAGGAATGATTCAGGTAATTACCCAATTAAGCCTTACTCTTGGAAGGCATGTTCCTTCTTTGTTTTCTCGGTTCAGCGATTACACTGGTGTCTCCTCTTCTAAAAGCATTGCAACTCACAGCTTGCTTTGTAAACAATGACAAGAACCTTTGTATTTTAAAAGCTGTCTAGGAATACAGTCAAGCAGCGTACGTTAGCAGCAAGCGTGTCATGTGCGTTTGCTCTGTGGCAGCATATTGACATTGAGGTGAAGAGCTAGCTCCAAATGCAAAGCACTCTGACCCTCAGACCCACTCGCCAGCGTTACCACCACAGCTCGGGAGGACACAGCAGGGCTACTGCTGGAACAGAAACAAACCAACAACAATTAGATGAAACACACCTAGTACGCGGTACACCTCCCTTTCAGCACATACATTCTTTTGTTTTTGTTTTGATTTCATGACTTGTAACATGACACATTAAATGTAATATTGCTTTGCATAAAAAGGGTCTTAAAAGAACAAAACTTCAAAAATACTAAAAGGACAGGAAGAATATACATTTCAGTCACGAACATCCAGTTCAGAACGTATTGGCTGACATACTCTGGGTGCAAATTTCTCCCAGCAAGTCAAATGTCCAATCCTACATTCTCTCCCTCAGTATGCTCAATTTCTCTATTTTTAGCTATTTTAGCTATATGTAATTGAATGATTTGATCCAAATAATCTTGTCATTTAAAAACAATCATGATGATTATTTGACTGACATCAAAAGCATAATAGAGCAATGTTTAAGACAATGTTTAATGTGTAAGCTACTTTCACAAGTAATCTGCAACTTTAAACGTACATTCAAATAAAAATTTCCAGTTACATACAACATAAACTTTGAGTTAAGAACATAACTAAATCCTAGTATTTATTAAAATGGGTTATGTTTTTATATTATCAAAACTAGACCACAGAAAGCATACTTGTTGCCTTCTGTGTTTTTCTCACATGTAGGTGAAATATTTATACATCATAAAAAATACAAGAACAGCCACCTGCATTCCAGAACACAAGTATGAGCAGTGACTGTGAATATAACTCTTAATTTCATTACTAGGACATCCTCCTACACTTACTATTGCTTTCACATTGAATAGAAAGACCCTTTCAAGTTATAATGGTTTTTGCAGACATAGAAACAGAAAGGAAAAAAAAAAACAGTTATCAACACCGATTTGGAGTAGAACAGACTAATAAAAATTCTTCAGTACAGTCTACAAGCAAGTATCTTGCCAGAATGAAAAACGAATTACAAAAAAAATACAAAAGGACTTGCTCTTCTTCAAAGTACTTCAATAAAATATGTAACAGATTGCACCAAATGGAATTCCAGAGACAACACATGTTCCTCTGAAGTACACTTCTGAGCCATAATTAAAGACATCTTTGCCAAGCTGTACTCTGAAAGAAAAATTATGAAGTCTCCCAGGAAGCAGTTACCCACCCAGCTTTTTATAGTCTGCATATCTTGGAAGTCTTTTACAGACTGCATTCCATCGTTATCAGACACAGTATGTTCTAGTGACAATACTCAAAAAATGCCCTGAATCTAAAACTAACTGGTTAGTATAGGTGCCAGAAGCATGTATGAGCATAACACCACAACCTGAGTTATCCTAATTAGCATTATATTCCAGATTGACTTCATTTTCAACCTTTTCTTAAGGTGCTCTTTCCATTTGTACCAAAACACAGATAAGTCTAATACTGCCTTGTCCCTTAACTGAACCACATCCCCCAGAGGTGCTTCAGTTCTCAGTAGGTTTGGCAGAGTGATTTTCAGTATCACAAAAAACAAACAAACAACAGATAAGTAGCATTTTTAAGACATCATTAAAAAAAAAGAAAAAAAAACCATGTTTTAACTTACCTATTACTGCCGTGTCCCACTTGAGATTGGGACATGGCAGTAATACGAAAGAAAGGTTTTGGGGGGTTGGGAAGCTAGTTATCTGGTACACTCTTGCACTTAATACTGAAGCCTTTGATAGATGACTACTGCATGGCACACATTTCTAAGGTCGCTGCTTTCTAAAACTGAAATACTTACTTTGAAATGCTCACCCTATTACAAAACAGAGCACAACGCCTGGAACAAACAGTGCTCCATCTGTTTTCTTCTTCATCTAATGAATGATGAAGTAGATTAAACAATTAATTTGCCCACTCCACCATAAAGAAACTCTTTTCCTTCCAGTCTTGCACTAGGAGAGGCACGCCAGTTTTAGCCCACTCCATTTAGATGAGCCACCAGTTAAAAGGCCTGCACACCAGCAAGGGCATTGCACTTAGATTTGGTCATCTCAAGAAAAGAAGCCTTCCAAAACTGGTGGCTAACTCTGCATGGATTCCCAAATAATAGTTTCGTACAAAAGAAGTCTCAGCAGGTTCTGAATACATGTCTAAAACACTTTTTAGCAAATCAAAGGGAAGAACAATGCAGCCTGGCCTTGGAGTACATGCATAGAAACCAGCAAACGCTGGAAATCTTCCCTTTGTAATCCATTACTTTTGGCAGCCTCACCAACACCGAGTGCTGCATATTATCCATGTTAAGTCTGTCTCTCAGAACTAGCACTAGATAAAAGGGCAGCAGTGAGAAGTGATAGGAAGCAGCAACAACATACTGGAAAAGCGTATGAATCTTTGCAGAACCGATACTTTACTGAACTAACTGAATTTGAGTCATCATCTGAAATACCTGGGTCTCAGACTGCCTCCACACATTGTTCTCTGAACTTCAGTTTTACCTTTTTTCTCAGAAAAGAATATACGAACTCTATTAACACCTCGAGTCTCTACTTTTCCCATCAGTGTGTTCTGAGAGCCACACCTGAGATCTTCAGTTTTATTCTTTTATTTATTAGTAAATCTAAGCCATGTGAAAAATGAAGTGTCCCTCCTCCACCCTATTCTGTAAATACTGCAAGAGAAAGAAAAAGGTTGCTATCACGCATTTTCCCTGTGTTGTACGGACTCCTGTATACAGCCACACGCACACACATGTTTTGTCCCTGTGACACCTTCCAGTATTCCCCTCCATCACAAAGACACAAACCATACAGCTGCTCTCAGAGGACAAAGCTTCAAGAGCCTGACTAAAACCTTCCATTCACATGGGATAAATTTAGCCAAACCAGGCAAAATCTACAGAATCTGAAATTCACAAACCATTGCCATATATTCTTGCACTTGTTACCAGCAAGAGCGTTAAGCTCTCAATGACGCTTTGAACATGTCAACTAAAAAATAAAGCATTTCATTTCTACGAAATTTAAATTATCTTTTATTTTAATGAATCATATTTTTAGTATTTGAAAGATGTTCTTGAATTCAAGGCATCCATGCAGTAACACAGCTTATATATTCATTTCCATGAGGCTAACTGAACATTGGAGAGAATGAAAAAGAATTCTGGGATTTTAAATGCAGTATTAAAATCTACCAAGAGAACTTGGAAGTACTTTTAGAGTAAGCCATCAGGCTTCATTATACCATATTTCCACTATATTTAAGCTTTTTTTAAGCTTATGAAGATCAAACAGCAGCTTTCCAAGCAATACTGTAGTTCTAAATGTTACTAATTTCAAGTATTAATAGGCAATACATTGCAGATTAGTCTTATTTGAAATGATTATTAGAAGAAAATCACTACCCTTCTTCCTGTAGTTCCCTGCATCAACAAATGGCCTAGGATTGAAGGCCTGGGACTGAAGTTTAAGATCTATTTACTTTCTTATTCTTTTGCTTTGAAGCAATGGACACATCACAATCTTCCATTTACAGAGGGCCCCACTAGCAAGCAATTATCTTTCTTTTAACACATTTTAACTTTTAATTAACTGTGCCACCTGACAACACTGATCATTCTCCCAAAGCATTTAGAAAATCTTCACTGGGGACCATAAAAATATCTACGCCATAGAATTATTTTTTTTTTAAAGAATAATAATAAAAAGGGTTACCTTATCCTTTTATCTTCAACTTTTTTCAGATATTCATCTCTCTTCAATACTCCCAATATCATTTCCCTTTCATGTTCCAACAAAAATGACAGATTGATGATCTCCAAGTGCTTTGCCATGATTCTTCAACAACACTGTCAATGAGTGCTTTGTCCAAGCAATTCTTCCAATGAATTATTTGCACAAGTCCAAAGGCACTTTTGTGTTGGACTTACAAGATTCACAGTCAAGAGGTATTTCAAAAAATGCTTCTTTAGGTTTAAAAGTTTTCTTTAACCAGGTGTCAAAGTTGTATTGCTTTGCCTTCCAACTACATAGCAAATACAGGTTTTCTCTTTGTTTCTTCCTCAAAAAAGCCGGTCATTTTCCTGGTTACCGAATGCCCTTGTGTCCTGGTCGATGCTCTCTGGCACGCTGCAGGCCTTCAGACTGTATTCACAAACAGCTGTAGAATCAACTTCCTGGCATAACTGTAGTTTAGAGCCACAGAGTAGCTGGGTATATTTATTTCAAACTATCTGAAAGTCAAAAGAAACAAATGGAAATGATCTTGACATTACTACTGTGGTCTGATTTAAGGCTTAATCAAGTACTGGTTTGAAAGCCACCAAAGAATGAATGCCTACTGACGTGCACACTGTCAGGTTATCTCAGGGAATATGTATATCTCATATTTTCTGTGTTGTTGTTTACTTACTCTAATGGATGATTACTATGCTCCCATGAGGGCTCTGTTTAGTGTGATACAAGTTGCAATTACTTTTCTACTGCAAAACACTTAAATGACTATATTCACCTTGTAATACTTCCATCGTAATAGTAGTAAGCATCAGGGGCAAGGGGATGAATCTATTCATTTTTCTGAAATGACTTCAAGAGAAAAGTAACAATTAAAAAGTGGAAGAACTTCAAAGGACAGCACTAAAGGTAAGACTCACCCAACAAGTATTTATCTGTATCTCAGCAAGTCACCCATTACACTCAATTCACAGTCAATTCAGAGAAACAGAACTCTTAAGGAGTGATTTATTCACCTACTGTGGAGATTTAGTTTCAGATTACATGTCCTAGAAGAGCCCACTAAATACAGCAAGAACCAAGAGGGACTTATTAGCATGCAGCCACCCAGAAGTAAGAAAAATTTCACTATTTTTTTTTGTCATTTCTCAGCAGAAATCAACTTCCAAGCAAAACCAGAAGAGGCACCCCTAGTCCATAATGCAGCATTGAACTTGACCCTCTTTGGAAAAAGTCACCAAGAAGCTACTTGAAAAAATACCTAAAACTTCTGGTCAACTGTTTGGAACATCTACCCCGGGCAGTCTTGTAAGTAAACATTCAGTTTCATATTGAAATAATGTATGACCTCCAAGACACATTTCCTTAATAAAAAGAAGTTATGTGAATAGATACACATTGTACTTTGAAAAGCAGATGCACGTTATATACAGTATACGAACAGAAAACATATTTATACACAACAAAGTGCATCCACATCATCACACTTAAGAGCAAATACATCTGTGTGCATATATAGGTGCATGTGTGCTGTAGATAATGCAGATATATTTTACATTATGAATGCTGGAAGAACTAAAACAGCTTTTAGGAATTTTGACATTTCCGGGAGAGGGCCCAACCAAAATGCTCAGTGCTGTTACAAAACCCGTGAGTTTTCTTACTCATTTTCCAGTATGTACTTATTTTAATAGCAGCCCTTGCTTCCTTAGCTTTCAACAGTTTGGAAAGGTTTTGACAAAGATAAATAGCACAGAGAATTGAAGTAGTAGTGCTCACATTCTAAAAAGACTCCGTATAAGACGATATCCTCCTGTTTTCATTCATAACAACCACTGAAGAAGCAAATGCTGTTGCCAATGGCATCAAATGAAATTCTTGTGTTGTTTTTCATTAAGCTACCTCAGAATCTTGCTTTTGAAACACCCTATTCCCCAAGTTAGCTGACTACTTATTACAAAGGATACAAAAGTCACAATTTAAATTTAAATGAGATTCTTCCGCATATTAATCTTGCATTAGCATGGGAATTTCTTCTATTTCCTAATTTCTTTTTTAATTAATCTTCAAAATTTTCAAATGAATGAAAACGATGATAAAGTATACACAACTGGCATATATGCATTTTCATCTATTTTTTCTTTTATTTTTCCCCAATACAACACTAATATAGATCTCAAGATTACTTCAGTAATACAGGATACAACTATTAGTGTCACTTTTATCAGGTAAGAAAATGGGACAGAAAGGTCACACCACAAACAGCACACAGCAAGTCAATGCAAGTCAGAAATACAACTCAGGACTGCCAATTACTAACTAACTATTATAGAAAACTGTGAAACAAACATTAACCACAGAACGCTAACTCTGGCTAGATTGTAATATTAAACATATAAATGTAGAGTAACGAACAACATGTGGAAAAATTCTACTTTATTTCTCTGCATTTATTTTTGAACAGGAAAAAAAACACTGGACCAGTATGCTTATTCTTAGATTCTTGAAAATGGCGTTTCGATACCATCCATAAGGCCACCTTATTTGTAAGCAAAGGAAGAAATCCAAGGTGTGAATTATACTTTGTTACTATCAAGAAGGCTAACTTCTTTCTTGAACTGCCTAGCAAAAGGCCTGGTGAAAGCAGTACTTTCATCCCAATCAGATCCCAACATCACAGTGGGTTAGACGGGCTAGGGAGCACGGTGCTCTGGCATGACACAGAGAGCCAAGTTCAGCAGTCAGAGAACAAGCTAAGATGTCTGATGGGTCAGGGTGCTCTGAATTTCTGTTCGCAAGTTTGCCTTGCAGATATAGATTAGGTAACATATAGCATTATTCTGAGATACCTTTTTTTTTTTTGGACAGAGAAAAACAAATTTTACTGAAAAATGGAAAACCAAAAGGTTAAGAGTAAAGAATGAGCAATGCAGTTAGAAACTGAGCACAACACAAGTGTTAAAAATTGCCTCTGATAGCACCATTTCTATCTTGATACTCTGCATGTAGCTGGGGTTCTTGCAGAAAAACAATGCAGTGATATGACAAGCAGGCTGATAAGAACAGTGTACCTTGTAAGATGTATTCTGGTATTAGGAATTCAAGGAAAAGAAAAAACACTCCAAAAGAATTTTTCTACAGTCCCTTCTGACTGCACCTTGACATCTGGATATATTCTCTGAGCACTTTTATTTAACTCTAAAGAAGCTAGTACGCTTAAGCAGAATATCTGAAAGCTTCCATAATTCCCTTTGGCTAAGCATAATGCCTATCCTTGGACATCCTGGGCGATTTTGCCCTCAACGCGGGGAGGCACATTTTTTCCCAAATATGAAGTCCAAAATTACCAAAGTGACATACCACAACCGTGTATTGGGCTTATGTGACAAGGTTTTGGTAGTGGGGGGGCTGCAAAGGTAGCCTCTGTGAAAAGAGGTTAGGACAATAATTGGGAGTATTTGGTAACAGGCAAAACATGGAATGGACATTGTTAGAGAATGCAATAATTGTGAAGAATTTGTGCTGTAATGTGGTGAAGGGATGAGGGGTGGAATGCATGTAAATCATCCACCTTTGTCACTGTTATGTTCATTTTGGTGTGGGGAATTCTTTTTGCTGATGTAAGTGAAATTTGTGAAGATTGTGCGATGAATGTTGATGAATGTATATTTTAATGATAATTCTTCAATGTTTCTCACAGAGGCGAGGGGTGGAACATATTTGGTTTACATGGTAAGGTTTTGGTAGCAGGGAGGCCACAAGGGTGGCTACTGCAAGCAGAGCCCAGGAGCTGCCCCATGTCAGACCAGAGCCAGCTCCAGCCGGCTCCAGAAGGGACTCGTCGCTGGCCAGAGTTGAGCCAGTGAGCGATGCTGGTTGTGCCTCTGGGAGAGCGCACTGAAGAAAGGGAAAAAACTGCTGTGCAACAGCAGCTGGGAGAGAGGAGTGAGAAAATGTGAGAGGAACAGCCCTGCAGACACCAAGGTCAGTGAGTGAAGGAGGAGGGCAGGAGGTGCTCCAGGCGCCAGAGCAGAAGCTCCCCTGCAGCCCGTGGTGAGGCCCATGGTGGAGCAAATATCCACATTAGCCTGTAGAGGACCACATGCCACAGCAGGTGGATGTGGCCTGAAGGAGGCTGCAGCCCATGGAGAGCCCCTGCAGGAGCAGGCTCTGGGCTGGAGCTGCAGCCCCTGGAGAGGAGCCCACGCAGGAGCAGGTGATCTGGTGGGAGCTGCCACCCGTGGGGGACTCATGCTGGAGCAGTTTGCTCCTGAGGGATGGACCCTGTGGTACGGACCCATGTTGGAGCAGCTCTTGAAGAGCTGCAGCCTGTGGGAAGCCCACGCTGGAGCAGGGGCAGAGAATGACCATGAAGAAGCAGCAGAGACGAAGCGATATGGACTGACTGCAGCCGTCATTCCCTGTTCCACTGTGCCTCTCAGGATGGATAAGGTAGAAGAAGATGGATGGGAGGAAGGTGTTTTTAGTTTGCTTTTTGTTTCTCACTGCTCTAGTCTGTTAGTAATAAGCAAGAAATTATATTAATCTCCCTACATTGAGTCTGTTTCATCTGTGATGGTAATTGGTGAGCAACCTCCTTGTCCTTATCTCAACCCTTGAGCCCTTGTCCATCATATTTTCTCCCCCTCCTTCCTTTGAGGAGGGGGAGTGAAAGAGCAGTGTGTTGGAGTTCAATTAGCCATCAGTGTGAAACCACCACAAACTGAGAATCCAATGTTAGTTCATTTGTCACTTGGAGCACAGGGTCAAATATGTAGACTTTGGAGCAGAACTAAGCACCAGTAATGGTGATGAGAACATACACTATCAGATTAGATGGACTTAAAGTTTAAGAGACATCTGCGCTCTCCTGTGCAAGATATAAATCAGCTGACAGGTCATTCCATTAAGCTTCTTACAACTTTTGCCAATGAGGAAATCTTGAACTGCAGAACATGTACCATCGACAATACAGAAAACACTTGCTGACAGAAAGCTGGTAGGTTTCGAATTCCACATGAATGGAGACACTTCTGAGCCACAGATCAACAGGCAGTCATTGCAACCCCCAGCCATAGTCAGGAGGAACAGGGGAGGAAAAGGTTAGATTTAGGTGCCAGTGGTTTGAAACCATGGAGTATGGAAGCCCACAGCAAGAGGGCAATGAAGGAGAGACTGGAAGAATTATGCTTATTGCCCACAGCCACAATGTGACATATCAGCTGATCTCCGAAGTACCACTGCCTTTCATGCCAAATGAGATTGGCTTAGAAACTCTAGAGCAGACTCAGTGGACAGAGGTCTAGTGAACAAAATCCTGACATCTTATGCTGACAGCTGACCTTTTAGGTTAACTATGTGAGTCTTGCACAGAAATTACTATAATCTTGTTTGTAAAGTCAACAGAAACTACGTTAGATTTTGCAACATTGAGATAATGCACGGTATTATAACATTTGTAAAAATGTCTAGCTATTTGGTATTCAGGTTACCCACATTACCCAAATTACGTTCCTACTGCCCATATTAAACAAAGATGTTTGTAGTAAAACTCGTTCTTATGTAAAGGTTATAATCAATTATTGAAAATTCAGTGAAGTTTTATTCTATTTGCAATGTTCTCTGTTGTTTTTTATTTTTTATTAAATACTTCTAGGAATAGATCATGCGGTCCCATTTATGACAAAAATCTCATGGGTGTTTTCATCATATAACAGTGGGATTTGGCAACTGCCTGAAAACACAGCTTTATCCGCTTATATGTTCAACCAACTATGTAGGTTACATTATCTTATGAATTAGCAAAAATATTCTCTTATAAAGAGCCAGGATGGCAGCCAACTGTTTAATGATCTTGCAGTCAGTATTAGCAAGACAAAACTTACCAATGACAGTCTTAGAAATCTGCATCTTCAAATTTCCCTTATTGCTTTAGTGGGGCAACACAGTTTCCTGGACAATATATTCTTTGTGTTCAGGGCTGCAATAACATGTCAGATGCTGAAATAACCCAGGCTTTCTGCCCGCCAACATATCTGTACCAACCAGCTAATTGACATGAAGGCTCAGAACTCACTTCACTTTCCAGATTTTCTTCTCGACTATGAAACTGCTACTCAACCTAGGATGAAAAAATAATTGGATTATCCTAACCAATCACTGCCTAGCTACTGAAGCTTCAGCAAATATCTCAAGAGAAACTCGTATTTGTTCAGACCAGATTGCTTCTAAAGTCATCACATCCCTAAACCTCTGCTTAAGCAATATTTTCTACCCCAAGCCAGCTTGAAGTGCTAGCAGCAGTTAAACTTTGCATAGGCTAAGTTTTCCCACTTCTTAGGTAATGTTACTATGGCAAAGACACCTTTTACAACTTCTGTGTTGAAACTTGAACAATGCCTTCCTTCCTCCATGGACTGGTATACGAGGTGCCATGCACTGGTACATACAAGACATCACCTACTTCATAGCAGCAGACTATGCTTTAGCTCCCATGCCTTCTGTGGTAAGCATTTCTCTTATACATGTATTTGTTAAACAAAAAGAGTAGCAATTACAAAAACAACAGTGACATTTTCTCCATTAAAAACATAATAATAGAGGCTAATAAGTAATGAGATGCTTTTTCTAACAAACGAGCACTTTAGACTTCCCTGCTTTAGACAACACATGATTGGGGACTGGGCCTGTGCTTCACATTAACAGGAAAAAAAAAAAAAGCTCCACTTCTCTCCTGAACTACCTTTTGCTCTCTCTCCAGAATAAATTGGCTGACAAAAGTGGAATATATGAACCACCTTAGGGCTTAAAACCAGAACAAACCAGCTAGCTTTTAGAAAGTGACTGTCTAAGTAAGCACACGCTTCTTTTAACAGACCTTTCATGTTTTATTAAGCAGCCCTGTGGATGCTTAGGAAACGCCATTGTTTTCATCCTAAACCAGATGAAGATCTTACACAACAAAGCATTTGGTGTATACTGAATTATAAATTAGGATACATGGAAAAATGCAAAACCTCATAACAGGACAGGGTTAGTTTTAATCTAAACTGAACTTGGGCTAGAGCATTAATTTCTTTATTCAGGGTAAGGCAATGATCCACCACTGGACTTGCAGTAGAACTAGTAAAGGAGGAGGAAGGAATGAAGTGACCCAATGGCAAAACCATATATAAGCGAACCTTTTGAGTATGTGTTTGTTTTCCCTTGCCTCATGGAAAGAGGTAAAAGAACTGCTCATTGGCACTATTTATGTGTTTGTCTCATTTCTAGAAATACCATTTTCACAGGGATAACAGAATAGAGTCTCCCTCTCTGAAGCTGCTGTCGAGGGAAGACGCATTAGAAATAGACTCTTGTTAGCATGACAGCGACTGCAAAGTTAGAGCTGAATAATAATTCTGCTGTATACTATATATCCACTGTATACTCTCTATATGGCCACTGTATGTAGGTACCAAGTCCAGCAAGAAAGCATTTGCTCACTGTGCCAAAGCAAAATAATCAGTTAAGGCTTGTCTAAAAACAGCAGAAAAAACAGCATTGCAGTGGGGAAGAATATGCTGTTTAATTTTGCTAATTGTTAGCACAGCTGCTTGTGGCAATTAGAAACGCAGCACCCCTGAAACTGAGTCTTTGTGAGGGACGCTGGTCAAAACCTGAGGAAATACAGTGAATCCACTGCAGTTTGCTCCACTGTTCGTCACCACCGGTGCAGTGACCACTGCTGTCGCTGCCATGCGTGCCCTCCTGAATACAGCAGGTCGGCAGCTCCCCCCGCACTCCCAGCCGCCTTCCCCCACCTCTCCTGTCCCGTCCCTGCAGGAAGGGGGGGGAGCGTCCTGCCCCCGAGAGAGAGGCAGAGCTGGAAGGAAGCGAGATGAAAGGAGAGGAGTCATCCTCTTTTCTTCAATGGTGCTATTATCAACAGGCTTGATGCAGGAAATTACTCCCGCTGCCAAGCCATTATGTTTTCTTAGTCAGAAGCCGGTACGTGGAACAATTCAGTGACTCAGCAACAGAGGCTGCATTTTCCATGTGCGCTGTGCTGCAGCAGCAGGGGAACCATGGTATCACCTCACGTTGCTCAAGTGAGGCAGCCTTCACCTACTGCTGGGGGGAATTCCTTTGCCAGCAGAGAAATGTGGTCTGCACTACACACATTTGCCAGAACAGGAGTGTCTGGGAAAAGCACAAACAGCAATTCCATACTGGCAAAGAAACTCCTATCGAACACGGCATGGTGTGGTGGATGGTAATTGACCTTCACCAGAGAAGTTGAGATGCGCTGCCTCTCAAAAAGGCAGCGACCACAAACCGAACCAAAGCTGCACAAGACACAATGGCAAAGCTGGAAACCCAGCAGGAACGGGCATGATGGCACCGCTGCCTCTTGCACATGTTTCAGGAGGCCACAACTTCAAACCCCACTGTCATGGTTTTGGCTGGGACAGAGTTAATTTTCTTCGTAGAGGCTCACACAATGCTGTGTTTCGGACTTTTAATGAAAATAGTGGTGATGCTTTTAGTTGTTGCAGAGCAGTGCTCACACAGAGCCAAGGACTTTTCTGCTCCTCGTGCTGCCCTGCCAGCGAGGAGGGTGGGGGTGGACAAGGAGCTGGGAGGGGACACAGCCAGGGCAGGTGACCCAGACTGACCAAAGGGATGTCCCGTGCCATGTGGTGTCATGCTCAGCAATAAAAGCTGGGGTAAAGGAGGAGGAAGGGGGGGACGTTGGGAGTGATGGCGTTTGTCTTCCCAAGAAACCATTACGTGCGATGAGCGCTGCCTTCCTGGCAGCGGCTGAACACCTGCCTGCCCATGGGACGTAGCGAGTGAATTCCTTGCTTTGCTTGCGCGCATGGCTTGTGCTTTACCAAGTAAACTGTCTTTATCTCAACTCATGAGTTCTCGTGCTTTCACCTTTCTGATTCTCTCCCCCATCCCAGCTGGGGAGACTGGGAGAATGGCTGTGTGGTGCTGAGCTGCCTACCAGGGCTAAATCACAACACCCATGCTGGCACTTGTATCACAACGTGCTGAACCCAAAGCACCCCCCAGCTTTGGCAATCAAATGAAAACAGGCACGTTTCGTACACACACTGTTTAAAACACTCCAATCCTACATATCCTGAGTTCATTCACATGGGGGTCTGAAATAAAATACAAAACTAAGATGGCATTACTTGGTAGCCACCAAAACATGCCTGATGTCCAGTTATCTTTTCTGAGACCCACAGCTGTATACAAATCTCTGATGGAAGAAGGATGGGAACAACTGTTACCATCAAGTCTAATAAAATTGCAGACATAAGAAGGCATGTCATATCAAGAACCCTTAGCAAATGTAAAACTTACCATGTTCAGAGTGTAACGGCCACCTCATCTCTCTTCCCATTTTAACAAAAGCATACTGCTTCCAGCATGCCATATGCAGGAGCAAGAAAAACCAGCTACACTTCTCAGTGCTCTGTTTGCACAGCACACACGCCCAGGTATGCTAAGTGCCAGCAGGTATTGAAGCACCAGGAAATGTTTGTTGCACAAAATAAATAAGTATGCAAGGTAAGGAAGCACAGAATGGGCAGGGTTGGAAGGGACCTCTGAAGATCATCTAGTCCAACTCCCCTGCCGAGCAGGATCACCTAGAGCACATTGCGCAGGATGGCATCCAGGCAGGCATTGAATATCTCCAGAGAAGAAGACTCCACAACCTCTCTGGGCAGCCTGTTCCAGTGCTCTGTCACCCTCACAGTAAAGAAGTGCCCCCTCATGTTGAGCTGGAACCTCCTGTGTTTCAGTTTGTGCCCATTGCCTCTCGTCCTGTCACTGGGCACAACTGAGAAGAGACCGGCTCCATCCTCTCGACACCCTCCCCCCTCAGATGCTTATATACATTAATGAGGTCTCCCCTCAGTCTTCTCTTTTCCAGGCTAAACAGGCCCAGCTCAGGAAGAGCAACTCTTCCTTCTTTGGCAGATGCTGAAGTCAAGTGGCAAGAAAAGAAAACCAAATTTGATCTTGGTTAACAGTACATAGATTAGCCTGACTGAGAGCTTTCCTCAGTATCATAATGAAAGTAGTAGGCAATTATTTTTTTTTTTAAATGACTACAACGACCAAACTTCAAAGATCTTTAGATATGAAAGCTGGAAGATTTATGAACTGGCAAGTCAGATACTGCATTAAAGAAAGGGTCATGTGTGAGTGGCCGCAGCATTGTTTGAGAAGACATTAAAAGCACAGAATACAACCTTACAAGTTTGTATCAGTGCACTAGAATGAATATAAGCCAAGAGAGGCCGAAACATCTGACTTTCTACATCTCAGCCTCTGTAACTCATGTAGTCTAAGCGTGTTTGATTTCATAGTAATAAAGATTCATCAAACAAAAACAACGGATTCAGAAACAGTTCATTTTTTAGGTCAGGCACAATTCCAGCTTTCTCATAATGACTTGGCAAAGCTGTTATGTAGCTACAAGACTCAGCTCTTTCTCCAACCACAGTCAATGCCTTCAAGCTGCATTTAGTTTCCAGCATTGTTGTAATAAAATTTCAAAACCAAAACCATGATTGTTTAAAGACTAAAGTGATAATGTTAATGCTTATTAAGCCTTTGAAGCATTCCACCTTATCATGTAAGAAATCAGTAAATTAAAATGCCTAACTTGTACAAGGACAGAGCTAAGACTAAGGCACAGCACTGCCAGTCATTCATTCAAACTATGCTTCTAACTACAGGTATTCCTGTAGTAGTCAAAACCAAAACCATGATTGTTTAAAGACTAAAGTGATAATGTTAATGCTTATTAAGCCTTTGAAGCATTCCACCTTATCATGTAAGAAATCAGTAAATTAAAATGCCTAACTTGTACAAGGACAGAGCTAAGACTAAGGCACAGCACTGCCAGTCATTCATTAAAACTACGCTTCTAACTACAGGTATTCCTGTAGTAGTTATTTTTCAGCCCTTAAAAAAAAAAAATCAAGTAACATGAGAAACATTTCAAAATACATGTATCACGTTTTCTGTTTCCTTGCCACAGAACTTGAGGCTAACCGTGCTCTCCAAATGGTTGGGCTACACACTGCATGCAACAAGTAACACAACTGAGCAATGGAAACTCCCTGCGGAATACAGTGCTTGGTTGCCCAACCACCTCATGCTAGTTTTCAAGTATGCTACGCCAGGAGAAAGGCATTCTGCCTATGTGCAGGGGAGCGAGTGCAGAACTGGCCCATGGGTTGAGAGTACACCAGCCAGCAGCCACTTGTGAATACAAGCCCGCACTCCCTAGAGATCCCACAGAACAATAAAATTATTGAATTTAACCTTTTAGATGAAGCTTTGGAATAAGCAAATCTCTAATAATCCTCCCTAATCTACATTGCTTTAGCTAGTATACGTACAAGTAAAAGGCAAGGAAGGGGAAGAATGACACAACAGTGTGGCAATCTTTTCCTTTTGTTTTGCTCGTCTGTGAGTAAATGCAGTTCACTGTCCTGGCTGAGCATTTACCCAGAAAAGACGATACCTCTCAGGGTAAGAATGGAAATAAAATTCAGTATGTCAGCTTGTAAAATTAAGCAAACAAACAGATCTGAACCAGAGAATGAAGGAAGTAAAAATATATTTCTATTGTTAAGTAAAAACATCGGTGCAATATTAAATCACTCATGAAAATATGACTTAGGGCTTGAGTCATCTCAATCTTATCGCTTACTCACAGCATGGATGAAAGCAGTATTCATACACTACTGAATTTTAACGCACTACATTTAAGTTATTCCTTGCGTCTACACTTTCTGTGATGAAATAGAAAGTAAAGCAGTGAACTGAGGTCTAGAACAGAGCAGCTTTATACACAGCTGTAAAGCAAGTTCTAACATGTACCTTACCTGTGTTTTTTTGATAGCTGTCTAAATCATGAATTTAACCAAAACTCACATTTACAGAATTTAACTAAGGCAAGTTATTGGATCCCTTGTCTCTGGTGACCAGCAATAGGACCCAAGGGAATGGCGTCAAGCTGTGATGGGAGGTTCAGGTTGGATATCAGGAAAAGGTTCTTCACTGAGAGGGTGGTCGCACACTGGAACAGGCTCCCCAGGGACGTAGTCACGGCACCAAGCCTGTCAGAGTTTAAGAAGCGTTTGGACTATGCTCTCAGGCAGATGGTCTGAATTTTGGGTAGACCTGTGTGGAGGCAGGAGTTGGACTCGATGATCCTTCTGGGGCCCTTCCAACTCAGAATATTCTGTGATTCTATGATTCAAGTTGAAGAAAGTCTATCAACTGCTTACTTTTAAGAATTTGTAACACCCTTTCCCCACATTAAAACAGGCATGACCTTTGAGAGCAAGAACTCTCTTCTTGATATGAAGTTCTCTTAGAAATAGATAGCAAGAACAATGCCAGCAAATCTCCTAACCCTTCTTTCTAACCACTAGCATTTTATACAATACATCCCTACAACTATCAACACAATGAGTTTAGGTGAAGCTAAACTAATACACATTGTGATTGACACAATTCAATTTGACACCAGGACACATGACGCATGTACAGGAATGAAGGAGCACACCCAAGACACCTGAAAAGCACTGACATCTCTCTTTCAGGCCAGCAGCTGCTGCTCATGATCTAGTCATGAAAAGCCTCCAACCTCTCTCCTCCTTAAACGCGCTCTCTCCTGTTCACTGGGACTTCAGGCTGCTCTTGGCAGCCACCATCGTGTGTAACTGTGTGAGATCTCTGGCGTGGTGGTGTGTACCACAGTATTACTACAGAAGCTTCAACTGACAGGAAGTAGAAGATGCATGGTAAAGTAATAGGATTATTTTCATTACTTAACAAGATGTTCTGACAAAAACAAAGCATGTTTCTTTCAGCTGCAGCAAGTGATTGACTGAAATATCAACAGATTTGCCTGATCTTTATTTCCCCCCAACAGAAAAGCTCCTCAATAGAAAATGCCAATAGCTATGCTCTGCAGAATTTGATGAGGATTCTTCAAAAATTTCAACAGAAGCTTGTTAACAAGTCTTACAAAGTTCAAATGTTTTCACTATTTTGCTGAATTAAGAATACTCCAAACATGGTGCTTTGACTTTATCAAACAAAACATTTTATTTTGCAGATAAACTCATGACTATCAATCAGAGGTCTAGCCCACCTGATAAAATTCTGTCAATGACTTTGCTTTCTCTGTAAATAGAAATGAAATGATCTCTGAGCTTTGCAATAGGGCTGCAGTAAGGCTGCTGAGGAACTGCAGCCACGCTGCAGAGCCAGAGAAGAGGGAACTAGCATTTGGAAGGGCATCCACCCAGCCATGGAATCCCCCTCTGGGTTTTGGGGTGATGGAGAAGGGAACCATGGACCTTGCATACGAGCGCTCTGAATGAGGAAACGTGTGTGGTGTGCGTGCAAGGGTGCGCGTGCAGGAGGTGAGAGATCCAGTCCTCCATTATTTCAGCCTGTTAGATGCTAAGCACTTGCTTGCCTTTCTGCGACATCAGTATGGTGTAGTAAGTAACATTCATTACCCACTGCACATGATAGTGACTATCTGATTTAGCAAAGCAACTGGATTCAGGTTTTAATGAAATAAATTTGTTTTCATGTACAGCAAAGATACTGAACATAATCATACATTACACAAGTCATCTCTGTAGAGGCATGAAAAAAAATCTTGAAGAGATTCATCTCTTATTTACTCTAGCCCAGTCATCCCAGCCTCACTCCATTAGCAAATGAAGCAAACAGGCATTTCTAGGGCATGACTCACCTCATCATGAGAAGATTTCAAAAAGGTCAGAGGAGTCCCTGTCTAGTAGCATCCATATCTCTCCCCTGACTGTGAAGGGGATGCAGCATGATTACCTCAAATGCAGGCATACAAAACATGGGAGCAAATGTGCTCATTAGCAGTGTAAAACACAACTGAGATGTTCAAAAGGACACTTGTCGAGAAACCTACCAGAGGATACAAACAGCTTAATCATAAAGTGGGATGTGCTTAGACTGTTGCCTTGTTTTGTTTTTCACCATAAACAATGACACAATGCTTTTCTATACAGAGAGCAAATTAAAGCTAACCAGTCACTTAAGTCTTGCCATGAAATGCATCAGTGTATTGTCCCACTGCGTCCACCTCAAAGTGAGCATAGCTGGGAATTCTGCATTTGTAAGCCTATCAGTTTCCAAAATTCTTGTGGCGTAAAAGGAACACCACAAAGATCTGGTTAGAAACTGTAATCTCACTCTCACAGGTTACATTGCTGACAGTCGGAAGGCTGGGCTGCGCATCACCTGTCGGGATCCTGAGCATCTCTTTCAGTGGGGCAAGGGAGGTGGTGGAGTATATGTGGGTCTCCCTCTGCTTCACAAGGTGAGTTTTGAAGCATAAATGTCCATCCAAGACAGCACAAAGGTCTGCGTGGAGCAGCCATGTGTATCATTTATGACTGAGGACCAGAGCTTAGCTGAGCGAGAAAATAAATACAGGGCTGCTTTCTGATCTTCTAGGACGCCAATTAATCCAATAAGCAACTTTAGGGAAAAAAAAAGTATATAGTCTGCCTAACAGAAGCTCATACAGGATCAGCATCCTTTTTCATATGCTGTGTAAGAAGCCAACAAAAGTGACAGATTCCTCCAAAAATACGGCTCATCAAATGAACAGAGCATCTGAGTTTATTGGGTTTTGGCCATTTTCAAGCTCTTTGCCTTCTCAGCACAGCCAGCGTCTCAGCCGTACCTCTCCCGAGGAAAGGGCATGCAGTTGAAGTTGCCAGAGCTGAACAGACTGCCTGGCTTTAGTCTAGCTTGCACACAAAGCAACAGCAGAGATTCAGCAGCACGGTTTTCAACAGTGGCTGGCAAGCAGCAGTCAGGCAGGGCTAGAAGAGTAAAGTTCAAAGCTGCTCAATGGATCATTGTGTGGGAAGTGCTCCAAACTAGAAGGAAGCAGATGTAACTGCTGAAGATGACTTTATAGGACATGACAGAAGACAGATTTCCACTGCAGAAATACTTTGAGACCTGAGGCCTCAAGCCATCTTTGTTAGCATCCAAATTTTGCAAATGTAAAGGCTACCTAAAGTACACTATACTATGATACTTTATGCTAACTGCAGGGAAGGAAAAAAAATAAAATATATCACAAGCTGTTTCCCGTACCCTTCTAGCCATGAACCATCAAGGCAATTCCCTAATCTAGTACCAGTGGGTGCTGTACAAACAGCAGGAAGGCACAGAACACCTCAAGAAGCTGCTCCTACTCTGACACAGAAAAAACCATCCTTATTCACTTATCTTCATATTCCATTTACTGCCATAGTTTATACTTCTCTCCCTCTTTTCAGCTAGCTATGTAATTCCAGCAGCACTACAAATGAAAAGTTCAAGAACATGGAGGTTGGCTTCCAGAGTTTTTTCCTGTCCTAGAACTACTCTTCTATGATTTAGGAGAAAAACAGGTGGTGGGTACAGGCACCATATTATTGGGATGCTAGCTTTTAGGTGAAATGGCAAAAGAGAAATTATTCAGAATGATGGTGCAGAGCTGTGCTCACAGGATATTAATCATTACTTGACCTTTCTATAGCAGCTTTCTGCTGCCTTTTGGCCAAGCTTTACTCCGGCACTTTGCATAGTAAATGTTTTGCCTTCTGCCTTACAATACACGCACCTTATGCCACTTGATGTGATACTAAAATGTATCAAGGTGTGAAGGTCAAACTACTCATTGGTCTGGGTTTGAAATGGAAAGCACAGTTGACGAGCACTTCCCATAGGAAAATCTATGAAAGACCTTTCAGAGAGAGGTCATCTCCGAGATGGCCTGCTGTACACGGAGCCAGCGTAGAAGGGATGGTGGCTCCATGTCCTCACCTGGAGGGCACGTGCTCTCCAAGATGATGGGCACAGTCAGGGGATGCTAACACGAACAGCCCTTGCCGTTGCTGCTGCCTATTTCTAAACTACTGCCATCAGCCCATCACAAACCGGCCTTTAAAATCGACTTCTCAAAGCTGTATTGGCAAATGAGGAACTTAAGTGCGCATTTATGGAGGCCTGGTTAATAATTTATCTGTGTCAATAGCGTTACATTTTTTTCAGCAATCAAATGCTGGATACCCGTTCCATAGTTGAACATTTCTCCTTACAGACAGTGACAGCTCTCTTTACATATCATGTACAACAACTACAGTTTGATAGATGTCCTCAGGGAGTATATAAGTATCAGGAGTGATAAGGACAGTTTTTGCTTGGGACTATTGAAAGGTTAATCAGATTTATCTATTCAGTCGCTGCCTCATGCAGAGATTTGGGGTAGGTTTCATTAATTTTCAAACATTTATGAATATATCATCTTGTTGCACACAGCTCATGCTCTTCAGCCTAGCAGACACCCTCTGAAGAATTACCACAGAGGAGCTTATCTTTCAAGAAAGTCTGGAAAAAATGCCTCCCTGCATGATAAGCCCAGGCATCAGAGCAAGAGAAAAGGGCAGATTCCACCCCCCCTCCCCCGGCCGGCCCCAAGGCTTATTTGAACCAAGTTATTCCCATTGGATCAAGCGATCCCATTCCGTTGGTAGTGAAACAAGACTCATCAGCAGATACTGCCCCACATTTCCACATGTAGACAATTGGCTACTGACAAACATTTGGGCCCTCTCAGGGGACAAACCTGTCAGGATTGCAAGTCTTATTTTATGACAGAAGAGCAAGCCTCCCCAGTTAAAAAGGAAGTGCAAGATTTTGAATATTTACTCTTTCTTTTTATATCATTATTGCAAATCAGCACGGCCAAACACGCCTTTTCCTTTTTTAGCAAAGCCCCTTAAAGTAACCTTTCCAGAAACCAGAGTAAATAAAAGATGCCTTGACAAATTCTTTCTGATCATCCCAAATTAATATACCATAACTCCTGCCTTTATCATTCAGTAAAATATCAGTATTGATAGTAATCCAACTCTATGCAACTAAGCTTGCGTATGCACAAAACTCATAGCAACAATTGCCTAACCATGCTATTCCAGGAATGCTATTCCTGGAATTCATAAACAAACAAAAAAAACCCTAAGCCATGAAATGTTAGATGCTGCCTTCGGTACAACACCAGACTTTCAACCATTCAATGCCTTAAAAGCATTCCTAAGTTTTTATTCTGCTCACTTGGCAATATGATAAAATTTTTAAAACACACAACCACAATTGGTATTTTTCCAGAGGACTCCTGTTCCATTCAAGACAGGAAAGATAATGGCAAGACAGCTGCCCCAAATCTCTTTCTAGTTTCACCCTTCAGCCCACGTGGCACATTCTCTTCTGTGGCACATCTTCTAGCTCCTGAATGCATAATTAATAGAAAACAAGTTTTTCCTATCATACCTGTACACATGTATCCAACTACCTTACAAACACTGATCTGCACAATCCTGAGATACTAGCCTAATTTTTAGGTGGAAAAGCAAAGTCCTTTAACTTAATGATAACATCTACAACATGAGGGAAGGGAAGGGAATAATTTAATGCATCTCAAGGGCTGGACAGTCCAGTTATAGAGAGCCTGATTTTTCAAGTACACGAGCATCCACAGTCCCATACAATTTTAAATAAATTTACGGACTCCCAGCACCATTGAATGTCAGGCCATGAAGTATAAAAACACTTTTTGTACTTTATAGAAAAGCTTTTTTCCCCCTAGAAGCTTTTAAAAAGGATGCAAAACCAAAAACAAGTCAAAATACAGTCAGAGCGAATATTTATTAGGGTCATATAGCGCAAAAGAAAAAGTACTAAAATCCAACTAATAACATACATTACAATTTCAACCCAGTATTTGAATGCAGCAAATATAACCAGAAGCTAATAACAAACAAACAACATAGCTTTGTCTTCACCACATAATCTACTGAACAAAAACCATGTGGTAAAGAACACATCTCAGACTATTAAAAAACATATCAAGAGGATAAAATACTTTCCTCCAATTAACCAACTTTTGAGGGAATTCTACCTGGTAAAAGATTTTCAAACTTTTTTCTTCTCAATTTCTTCAAATGTAACCCAAAAAACTCCAGACCAAACCCAACAACAACAGAGGCTAGTCTGATCCCTTTTGCAAACCTTCACGCTCTCTGTAGTGGTAATTCAGGATTAAAGACTTTCTTAAAACATTATCTGAAGTCAACATGCTTGTTAGCACTTTAATCGGTTACTAAGAAAACTGCAAGATTTTATGGAGATGGTAGTTTAGAGCACCATTAGAAAGGTCGATTCCTTCCCCTCTTAAATGAAGAGTCCTAGAAATTCTAAGTTACTTTTAGCAAATGTTTAGATTTAAAACCTTCTTGCCTCCACTCCTTCACCTCTTAGACTTGCAAATGAACTGTACTAATAACATTCCGTTCAGAAATGGACGTACATGCATTCAAAATCATATGGAATGGCAGATGGAAGAACTTCCTAATTGGGTTCAGCATTGTTTAGCAGCCTGTTTGATCACGCACCTCTGCAGAGCAGCTATGCCAGTCCATAGGTCAAACACAGTATGAATTCAAACATTTGCAGAGAGACCACAGGATGCAGAGCTGTTTGCACGGAACATCCTCAGTAAGGTTTCCTACTGTAAGGAAACATGTGGTGTTCAAGCAGGGAACACCACTCCATTAAACAACAACAAAAAACTTTAAGCTTTCCTTGAATTAAGTTAGAGCTTAGACACTTTCTTGGGCACACAGCAGAGGGAAGAGGGAAGAGAAAAATGGTGCAGATTGAAATGTACTTTCCTATGAAAGAAATCCATTTTTACATCATTGAATTTCATGACCAAGACATGATAAACTTTGATATAGTTTGCCCATGTTACCCAGTACATTTGGTAAACTAATACACAGATACACAAAGTTTAATTATACTACTATAAAGATCACTAATCAGTGGAAAATGACTGGATGGTCTCTCTACATCGTTCAACTTTGCCAGCAGTACACCAAAAGACTGACTGCATGAATATACTGCAGTTCAATCAACTGCCTGCTCTCTCACCAAAATCTTCCAAAAATAAAAATAAAAAATAAAACAGCTCACAACCCCCACATCCACATCCCTAGCAGTACTGGTGTGCACATGGAGTGGTGATGTATTTTTTTCATGCTACAATAAGATTTGAACATCCAGCTGCTAATATGGGCTATGGGCACTACAGAAAACANGAAGAGAAAAATGGTGCAGATTGAAATGTACTTTCCTATGAAAGAAATCCATTTTTACATCATTGAATTTCATGACCAAGACATGATAAACTTTGATATAGTTTGCCCATGTTACCCAGTACATTTGGTAAACTAATACACAGATACACAAAGTTTAATTATACTACTATAAAGATCACTAATCAGTGGAAAATGACTGGATGGTCTCTCTACATCGTTCAACTTTGCCAGCAGTACACCAAAAGACTGACTGCATGAATATACTGCAGTTCAATCAACTGCCTGCTCTCTCACCAAAATCTTCCAAAAATAAAAATAAAAAATAAAACAGCTCACAACCCCCACATCCACATCCCTAGCAGTACTGGTGTGCACATGGAATGGTGGTGATGTAATTGTATTTTTTTCATGCTACAATTAGATTTGAACATCCTGCTGCTAATATGGGCTATGGGCACTACAGAAAACATTTGGGAATGGATTTTTTTTGTTTGCTTCATATGCATCAGCACAAAAAGTTATCCCAAAATGCAGTCTATTACGTTTATGCAAATCCAAACCACTATTAGGGAGTTTCCTATGCAAGGCTCACTCAAATTCCTCCACTGTCACTGGAAAAAAAAAATTTAAAAAATCACATTTTCTGCATACAGCTTGAATGCAGATGCGACATGAACTCCCACAAAAAAGGAACTAAGTTTCTCCTTCATACAAATGACCTCATTTCTCAACAGCAACAACTTTTTTTTTTTTTTGAAGGGAACTTTTATTATCAGCAATGCAGACCTGTCAAATCTCATCCGTAAGATTCATTCAGCCCCCATCCGAGGCTCCCTTTGTTGTGTCTCCATCACAGCAGCACAAATGCTTTCCCTTGATTTGTGAACTCATGAACCAATGCAGCTGATCAGTTCATCACACACCTGGCAGACGAGACGATAGGGGAGGATAAAATCTACTGTGTTGCACCACAACTCGGCACCTCTCCTGGCTTTCACCCAGGAGGGGGCACAGTCTGCAGGTGGTGTTGACTTGAACAGACCCAACCCTTCCAAATGACCTGACGTGCACAGGAAGCACCCATTACCTGGCTCAAGGCAGAACCATGCGTTCCCATGACACGACACAACAGACACGAGCCTGTGCATCAGGAGAAGAGAAAGCAGAGGTTTGGAGATGGCCTGGGCCAAGGACACCTTGCCAACATGTGAGCAAAGTCAGAATGATTCCACCAGGCCAGAGCGCAAGACAAGCAACTTCCCAGGACTGCAGGCAGACCAAGGAGAGGCTGTCTCTGGCTATTCCCTAAGGGAGCAAGGGGGAGACGATCTCACCCACGGGATGTTCCATCCTTGTTTGTGAAGGGAGTAAGCCAGGCTACCGAAAAATAACTTCAGTAGAAAAAAAGTTAATTGTTTATATACTGTCCAAGTGTTTACGAACAGGGAAGTTCTACCCATGAAGGCAAGTTGGGAGAGGCACAGTTACATTTCCAGGTCTCTAGGTGTGGACTACAACTAGTTTAATAACAAATCCACTGTCCCTAGGTGTACTGAATGGCAGGTCTTATTGCTATGACAAACCACCTGACAAGAAGATTACTCATGACCTACTGTGGAGGCAGAGAACAGAAGTATATGAATGCTTCCAAACACCAGAAGATACCCTCCAGCATGGAGAAGTAGATGAGAAATCAGGATTAAGTGACCACTTAATTGCTAGACACAGATTACTCAGCATTACTCATTTCTCATTCTGCTGCAGAATTGGGTAAGTAGGACTCAGACTGTCAAATTCACCAGAACGCTGGGGAATACATAATACTCATGTGCATTTACATATATAATATCACACAAGACTATTCTCAAAATTCATCCATCAATAGAGCGCTCTGAAATTTTCACCAGTGTTTCAAATATTCTCTTCTCCTGCAATAGCAGGCAAAGCTGCCTACAATTCATTTAAAGGCATTTAAGGATAAGAGTTTTAATATTATTTGGCTCTCTAACACTTAAATCAATTTTTGTCTGCTTAGTAATTTATTATAGAAACTTCAAAAATAAGTTCTATCTATACAGTAATTTTCATTTCAGTTATCCTCAAATATGATAAATCTTGGAATACTTCTTAAACGCTTTTGTACATTGTCATGTAAATGATCAGTTTACCACTGCTCATGAGAACCTCTGTCACCATGTAAGAATGTGAACAGTGATAATCCCCTGGGAGGAACAGCAGGCTAGTACTGAGAAGAAACTGTCTTCACCACCAGTAATCCACAGCAAATCTGTTCTCCATACTCCAGCTCACACCTATACAGAAGAACCCCTTCTCTTACCGCAGGAGACTATTTCAAGGCAAAATACATCCAGGGATGTGAGACTCCCTGACATCATGGATATACCAGACATTTCACTAACATATACACATTGTTTCAAATTGCTAAAGTTCCCCCATTTATTTTCTGTGCCAACTAGCATCTCTTCCTTGGTTTGCATATGAAGTTAGGCGGGCCAGGAAGCCTCCCCTTTGAAAACTAATCATTTTTCCCATTATAAAAGGTTACTTTTCTAACAACTTTGCAAGTTACTTATCAGAGACGAAGTTTTCCATGGTACTCATGTTGAGGTTTTGGGACATATTATAGCCAATGTTTCTGAGAAGAGCAAGAAAAAGAAAAATCGCATTGCTCCTACTTTGTCATAGATGTAACAACTTCAATTTCCACAAATTCATATACAAGTTGTATAACAGGGACTTCAAGCTTAAATAGGATAGGGAGTCTTTTCCATCATGGCAAATATTATTGTGGAAGATACTAAAGTAAGTCTAGTTAAAAACAGATTTTAAGCTTGTGAAGGGAGGCATAGCTCAAACAAATTTGATAAAGACTTGCTAGAGCTTTTAAAAACATGAAGGCAAGTTTTCCAAGGGTCAAATTCAGACTAATCTTTGGGGAACAGAAATAAATACAAAATGAAAAAACACTCTGTGAGAGATATACTGGGCAACCTGGTCTATAAGCATTACTATTTATACCGCCTACAATACATCCAGATCAACTAGTTACATTTGTTCTCACTGGAATCAGAAGTAAAGATCTTCTGCGAATTTTCCGTAAACATCTGCATCAGCACCTAAACAATGAAAGCAAAGTTTCTGTAACGGCTGAAACTATTTTCTTAGCAAAAAGAAGGGACACCACGTACCAAAACAAGTAATTAATTAGAAGACATTCTTGTCTAAGTCAAAACTATAAATAGTTTAAAAGTGAATTAAATGGGTAGATTGAGAGAGAGGCACATAAACCTTAGACTGTGGTCTGTCCTGGGCTGTATAAATACAGAAACAACTCCATTCAAGAAGTTTCACTGAACTTAGAAAGCTTGCTTTAACTTTCACTTTTATTGGGTCTATTAATTGCAATGGTTCAGATACAAACTTAACTAAACGAAAGCAGTGGTTCCATTTAGTTAGGGAGCCACGGAAAATTGTCGGAGGTGGTGGAAATAAAGGCATTATTCTGTATTTGCCCCATTTCTTCCATTCTTTCAAATGGAGAAACAGAAACGCCAGCCTCACTGGACCTTTTTTTCCTGACCTAGTACAAGTGTTCTTAGGCTTTCCTTTAAGATGACATAAAAAACTGCACTAGCACAGGTCATGAAATCTCAGTGCAAAATATCATGGTTAATGGTTTTAAGCCTTAAATACTATTCTGCTGTTTTCAGCTTGCCTGACTGTGCTCCTTCAGAAAGTGGGTAACCACTATTCCTCCCCACCTTTTTTTTTTTCCCTTCCAAATCACAGTTTTTCTGTGATGTTTCCAGACACTCATATACTTGTGGTCTTTTAGAGTAGGGAAGGTATAGCGGTATTTAGGTATAGAAGTCATTCTGTCCTTAGTATTCCACTGGAATAGAATAGTAAAGAACTATCTCACCATGGGTTGGAAAAGTGACTCTCATGGTGAAATAATTACAGATGTGAAAAATAATCTGGTTTTGTTTGAACTTGAGGCAATTATTTTCTTCGGGTTTCGGTCATCACTGCAACAATCATTCTGTTCAAATTCAGCCTAGAATAAAACCTATGAAAACCTTTTTTTATGGGTTTCAGTACAGACTTTATTCCAATCCAGAAACACCACAACCCTTGGAAAGCCTACTTTGATCTTCAAGCATGTCTTTAAAATCTGCCCCCATGCACCCCTCAATTCCACATAATTTACATTTTTATAGAACAATTTGAGAGCTGACAGCTTTGCCAGCAGCCTCCAGCAGTTTTCCAGATGTGCAGAGGTATGCACATTTGTGTCCATGTGCGTGAGGGAATTCACCATTTAAATTACTGTCCTGAAGGATACTGAAAGGACTGCCCCCATCCATTGTCTTCCAAGCCCTGCACCATACAGAATTCTCCATGAGAACAGAGCACCCAGTTTAAGCTGCCTTAAGTACAGGGATCCAGCTCCTCAGGTAAACTGTTATAGCTCTGTTGAAGGAAAGAGAAATGTCATTATGTTGTTTGGTATCAAAACCTGGTCGGGTTCAGCTCCATTCTTAGTTTACCTAAAACTCAACACTTCAACACAATGCTTTGTTACAACCGTTAGAGAAAAAACGTCCTAGGTAGCCATGGAGCTGCAATAAATCAGCATGCTCCCTAAGCACATTAAAGCAAAATCTTCCTCTGCCAGAATCAATAGACACCTTTCCAGCCAAAGTTCACCAAAAAGAATAATTGGTGAAACTCCAAGAAATTATTTCTAGAGAAATAACCCTGGACATCAAGTAATGCACAACATTGACTGCAACACTGTCATGATCCTTGCTGATCATTCGTTCCTATACATTGTCTCATGCTGATCTTGCATTTACATTTATACAATACGGTTTCAAAACAAACCAGTTGGAGAAGTCAGCCTCTGTTACTGAAGATTATACCACTGTAGTGCAACAAAGCCCACAAGCAGGAAGCCAAAACTATGCTGTACTGTGCTGTTTATGGATCAACATCCTCAAACACCAACAGGTATTAACATGAGATGCAGCAGTAATAAATAAGGGGACCAACAGAAAGATTTCTCCCTATTTCTAGGGAGTCATGCATGAGGCCCGTTTTCTCTTTGCGCTATCCATATTCACTGGTAAACAAAATATCATAACACAGGTAAAATGCTTGAACCTCAGCTGTGTTTTCAGCCGCTGTTTTCAAATGATCTCCCAACAGCACAAGTTTCTGCCTTTGTGCTGCATAGCTTTTAAAACAAACCGCAAGCCGCTTAGGTATACTAGGTCCTTCAAAACCAGACAAACACACCGGGAGGCAGAACAAAACTCCTTCTAAACCACAAAACACTGACTCTTAATTGTCACTGGCCGCCTGCTTATTCCCTCCCCTGCCCCTTGATACACGATGTTGCATAATCTTGCTGCTGCTACTCTTTCGCACAAAAAATAGCTATTTGGGTATGCATATTAGTATTACAGTAAAGGAAAATCCTTTACAATGGTATAAAAGGATGCCAGAATTACTTATCCCCAGGAATCCAAACATAAACATACTTTTAAGACCTCATATATGTATTTTTACTGCTTTTCTTCCCAAAATGCTATTCATATATCCACTATTACTGAAAGAGGAATGCCTTGTTACATACTTAATCATTTATGATTTACAGGTCATTTGAGTTTCCTCCCAAAACAAAAAAAAGTAAGTGGAAAGATAACAATGGGGGATCTTACATTCACAGCAAGGCTCAAGAAAATTTGCAGTAACGAAAAGAAAGCTTTCAGCCTTCTCACATAATTTATGCACTAATAACTGAGTATTACTTCATTGCTGTCCTCAGGCATAAGCTATCTGAAGATGTATTTGCATAGTTATCTAACAAAAAACTGTTAGTGATTTAACTTCAGACAATTTTCTATGTATATGAATGTATACATATTCATTCCTCCTGAATACATCTCCAGCTTTTCTACTACACAGACTACAGTTAAACTCTAATGCTGAACTTGAGGGTATTTCATTGTCTTGACCCATTTCATGTTTGTGATCCCTTCTCTCCCAGGAGAAAGCCACAGGTGTCAGCCACCTGGGAGCACACAACAGTCCCCAGCATATTCTCTGACAGCTCTCAGAGCATCTTCACCTCTGTGGTGGTTTTACCCAGCTGAGCAGCAGAACTCCACCACAACCGCTCTCTCACTCCCCCTCCTCAAAGGAACAGGGGGAGAAAATACAATGGACAAGGGCTCAAGGGTTGAGATAAGGACAAGCAGGTTGCTCACCAATTACTGTCACCGGCAAAGCAGACTCAACATAGGGAGATTAATATAATTTATTACTATCACTAGCGGACTAGAGCAGTGAGAAACTAAAAGCAAACTAAAAACACCTTCCCCCAACCACCCTCTTCTACCTCCTCCCCCCAAGCGATGCAGGGGAATGGGGGCTGCGGTCAGCCCATATCGCTTCGTCTCTGCTGCTCCTTTGTGGTCACTCTGCCCCTGCTCCAGCGTGGGGTCCCTCCCACGGGATGCCATCCTTCCCGANCTCCATGGGCTGCAGCCTCCTTCAGGCCACATCCACCTGCTCCTCCGTGGGCTCCTCCACGGGCTGCAGCGTGGAGATCTGCTCCATGTGGCACCCCATGGGCTGCAGGGGGACAGCCTGCTCCACCATGGGCCGCAGGGGAACTTCTTCTGCGGCGCCTGGAGCACCTCCTGCCCTCCTCCTTCACTGACCTTGGTGTCTGCAGGGCTGTTCCTCTCACATTTTCTCACTCTTCTCTCCCAGATGCTGTTGCACAGCAGTTTTTTCCCTTTCTGCAGTGCACTGTCCCAGAGGCACAACCAGCGTTGCTCACTGGCTCAGCTCTGGCCAGCGGCGGGCCCCTTCTGGAGCCGGCTGGAGCTGGCTCTGGTCTGACATGGGGCAGCTGCTGGGCTCTGCTCACAGAGGCCACCCCTCTGGTCCCCTGCTACCAAAACCTTACCACACAAACCCAATACAACCTGGTGTAATAAGAAGACAGGAGGGACAGAAGTCTTCCAAATCCAAGAGGGGAAAACCCCTCTGTCATTATTCCTCTGACTTCAGCTTGCACTTACGTAACTGAAAAGCATCTCCACTGGAAAACCAATGATGCTGACAAGACAAGCAGCTCCCCTCCATTTAGTGATCCCTGTTTTGTTACCAGTTATTTTGTCATTTGGATTCCCTATATAAAAAAAAAAAAGCCACATCCACAGTTACCTGAGACTCACTTGTGGTGACATGGTTTCCTGTTCCTCTTACCACTCCTCTGTTCCTGAAATGCTACAATGAAAAAAACTCCACAGTCTAGTCTCATTCCCTCACCATTAACAAGAACAGGAAGGCCAAAAAGGGTAATTTTTGAAAATGTCAAAAATACAGGCAATTGCAAATGAGTGCAAGTTTATACCTCAGCTGCAGTCTATTTACAGGCAGAACCAGAAGAACTGTATCAAGTCAAAGGACAAGAATACCAAACCAGGCTCTGATTATTTCTAGTGTTAGAGCATAAGACAATAAAAAAAAAAAAGTAGTATACATAGTACTTATAATAAATTTTCTACAATAAATAGTTTGTGGAGTTAAAGGGTTTTTATTATTATTATTATTATTCATTCACACCGTTTTCAAATTTGAGATCTGCTTTTTGTGCACTAGTGATACAAATGAAAAATCCCAAACTCGTGATCCATGCTATATTATCTGATTGCTGTCTTTTCAGTAACACGTGAAATACAACCTTGCCCAGATTTAAGGTTAAGGAACAGTTATTGCTTTTGCAACGTTGCTTTTTCAACTAAAGGGAGAAAGGTCAGGCTAATAAAATACTATTTGTGATATCACTACACGTTTTAAGTCGATATGCTACAGACAGTTAGCAAGCCTCTGAACCAATGGGTACTATGTTTGAGATGAAGCCTAATAATGAAATTAATCCCTCAACGACCACTCAGATCATTCTCATCAGAAGTCAACATATGAATGAGTGCAGAGGTTCAGTGAATGAAAGCCAGAACCTCTGCAGCAACACCAAGCACAGAACAAGCCAGTAGAAAGACTGTATTTGGTCTGCACTGGTGCAGCCTCACCTCAAACACTGTGTGCAGTTTTGGGCACCACTACTGTAAGAAGGACATAAAACCATCAGAGAACGTCCAAAGGAGGCCTGCGAAGATGGTGAAGGGTCTAGAGGGCAAGATGTCACTTGGCTGAGGTCATTTGGTTTGCTCAGCCCAGAGAAGAGGAGGCTGAGGGGAGGCCTCATGGCGGCCTGCAGCTTCCTCACGAGGGGAGCGGAGGGGCAGGCGCTGATCTCTGCTCTCTGGTGACAGCGACAGGACCTGAGGGAACGGCATGGAGCTGTGACAGGGGAGGGTCAGGCTCAGTGTTAGGAAAAGGTTCTTCACCCAGAGGGTGGTTGGGCACTGGAACAGGCTCCCCAGGGCAGCGCTCATGGCACCGAACCTGCCAGAGTTCAAGCAGCGTTTGGACAATGCTCTCAGACACAGGGTCTGATTTTTGGGTGGTCCTGTGTGGAGCAAGTCCTTCAATCTTGTGTGGGAGGGAAAGAGCAATCTTGGGAAGGTGACAAACTGGGAAACAGTCCTACACCACTATCTTTGAATGGAATTTCTTACTCCTAAGCATAAAAGCACCAAACACGTGGAGTATTTCTAAATATCTCTAAGACTCAACACTGCTCTGAAAAGTGATGAACACAGTACTTTGTTACTGATTTACAAGCTTTACTACTGATGTTTGGTTACTATTAATGCAGGGAGGTAGGTCATAACAGAGTTTGCTTTCCTCACACAAAAGGTACACAGCTATGCAAACACCGTTAAGCAGAAGCAGGATTATGTCCGAGCCTGTGCCTCAGTTAAAACCATCTACAATATCACTGGAAGCTAAAGGATGTCGACAACGAGCACAAATCTGTTAGAATGTTTATTTTTCCTCATTTTTTCAAAACCCAGCTTTGCCGTAGCAATCATCAGCATTATCTTCACTAAGTTAATGAGACAACTTTTACATCCACCAGTACTCCACCAAGCCTAAAACTGAATGCTTAACTGCTTTTACCTCCAAACACAGTCTTTTTATAGCTGGAAACATGGCGTGGCAAACTAACATTAAAAACACTTGCCCAAAATTAATCAGAAATGAGCTCATGATTTCAATTCAAATTATTTTTGATATAAGCACTATTACATTACTTATTTAAACTCTTAATTGAAAATGGGAACTTTCAAAAGTCATTTCCCACAAATTATTTTGAAATGTTTTTGCTGCCTTCCATAATAGAAATGAAATTCCATCAGTGAGGTCACGGTTCAAAGTGATTTCAGGGTAAACTGCAAAATCCCGCCAAATCAGAGGGTATCCCATAAACATTAAGAAAAGATTTGATCAGGTTGGACTTGTAGGTTACTACGGATACTACTATTTGAACCATGCCCTAAAAGATTATCGCAGTCATAACCAGAACAACCCCCCAGCCTAAAGACATTCAGATTAACAAGAAATCCAAAGGAATTTTATTTCTTGTGTGCAATGCCAACACCCCATGTATCAGTAGAATGTGCAGTTAAATTGATCGAAATGGCCTCCATTCAGCTTCTTCACTTAGAAAAGCTGAAACCAGACAAATGTTTACTAATGAAAGCACAGGATCTATGAATATACCAGCAGCACCACTGCATGTTGAACTTGTCACACCCTCGTCTTTCAGCGCACTCCTTACTCACTGCAGCACCAGCCAGATGACACCCGTGTTTGCAGAGGTTACTCATACTTCCCCACCTTTCTTTGCTGCCATACTCACTTCACTGAAGGATGTACACCTTTGAGTAGAAACAGAAAATACCAAGAACGTATATCCTTCTCACTTGTTAATTTTCAGTTGTACCTAATAAACCATTATTCTCCATTGCATAAGTCTTTTTTTCCTCCTAACAACATCCATCTAGTTCATATCTTTCTGACAGTGAGGGTTTCAAAACTAGACAGCGTTTAAACAGCAGTCCCACTATAACCTTAGCTATGGCTTCATTCTTTTTTCCCCCTCTAAAATCTAATGCTGGTAATAACAATCGAGAGGGCTCTACTTTAAATAAAGATGCCAACAGTTAACAGACATTTTCACTAGTATATCATCTAAACTTACTTAAAATACATCTACAGAGAAAAGGGATGGAAATACTCCTGGAGAGAAGCATGTTTGTATTTTAACTTCAGAGCATGACAAAGTCAAAGAACCTGTTTTATAGTTAGCAGCTGTGAGAAATGTTACAGAAGCAATAGGTAGTGTAGAAAAAGCTGCTAGAAAAATGCAGCATATCACTGCAGGCAGCCATATTGCCATTTTTTACTATTTATCTCCAAATATGCTCTGAACCTACTGGTTTCAAGAACACTCACTTTCATCACATCCATGTCTTTTGGATCACTTTACACAAGATGAGATTTCCGACCCCCCAGTATAAATCTCATTCTCTTCTGCCCCTGTTAACAGACTCCATGATGCAGTTAGTACTATTTCTGCACTAATGTCTAACGGAAGGTAATTCTGCTCTAACGTGAATGGAAGGTAATTCCTACACCAGATATTTATTTAATTGAACACATGCATGAGTTATGCTTCTCTTATCCTTCTGAAATCATGTGTGTAAGTGCCTGTCATCCTTGGTATCATTAGCTTATTTATTATCTTAAGCAGGTATAACATTCCGAGAACTGGAACTCATTTCCTTATTTCCTCCATTTTTCTCTCCCTAGCCCATCAGGCACTAGTGATTTGGTGTGGAGATTCAACAAAAGGAATGAGGTTTTAGAAGTGATGTTAAGAATGTCTCTCCTTAAATCTGACCTACCTTTTCTACAGTTCTGAAATGCCCCCTGAAACGAGGCAACAAGCTCAGATTCAACAATACAATTTCAAAAAGCAATCAATCCTGTCACGTAGTAACTGCGAATGAAAAATATCATAGACAAATGGCTTGCTTTCAAACAGTGCTTTCTCCCATACGTCTGTCAAATAATAGAATCCTTGGAAACAACGTTCCCATGGTCATGGGCATTTGCTTCCGTGGTATTCAGATAACACCGTAGAAGTTCAGTACCACATGTGCAAAAAACAATTCCCTCAGGCTCCACTCTGCTGTTCAAGCCCTGGAAATGCATTGGTCCTATGGACAATTCCTACACTGTCTCCATCTCTACATTACTTACAAAAAAAATTGGATACCTTCATGCTGTGGACACGTTTTCCTCTCACCTGCTGATGCATTGCTGCTTCCACTATTTGCAAGGCTATACAGGTGAAGGATATTAGCCTAACCCTAAACTTACCAGAGTCCCAGTGGAGACACACTAATGAGTTCAGTTGTATTCAGATCACAAATTATCCCAATGCGTAATGCAATTGCTCCTAAAAGCACAGTCTTCTTAGTCTTCCTTGCATGAAAAGGTTGCAGTGAAAGGTAATTTCTCACAAAAAAAAGCTATGACAAATTCGTCTGGTACCAAGACACAGAGTAACTGAAACAAGGACTTACATGTCAACAAGAAGAGATGCCCCTGAGAATTTAAATATTCCAGAGATGCATTTAAGTGAAGGTGCAGAGCCAGACTCTTAAATAAAGAAAAAAAAAATGCTCATTTAAGGAGATTCTTGTTAATGCTCATTTGTGGAACACAGTAACAAACCGCAACGGAATTTTGTTTCAATGGAATTTTATTTCTTCTCTAGACTTCTAAGCAATACAAAAAGAGAAGAGTTACAGTGCAAATAAAAAGGTGCAGATTACAGTAATTGAATTATGAAGAAATCCCAGTGCAGACTGAAGTAAAGATTTTAAAAAAAGAAATTCAGCTCCTGCACAATTGGTTCTGCTCTGCAGCTATGCCTCAGCATACTGGAGGTGGGGGGTGAAAGGGGGTACGCACAAAAAAAAGCCACAACAGTAATAAAAAAAACACATACAGAACTGGACCACTTGGTCATAACCCAGGACAGTCTAAGACACAACCTTGAACAGATCTTTCCTATTGCAGAGCAAGGCTGCTCTGAACAGATGGCTTCATTGCCATGCATTGTATGTATATGTTTGTGGTCCTTCAACATAAATAGATGGAAAAAATTGCCCTAAAGATCCAAGGAGAAATATACGTGTATCAGCTTCCTACATCTACCATGAATACACACCTTTTAACTACCTCCCTTGGACTCAGAGGCACGCTGTTCTTCAAGGTTTACTCTTCCAGTCATTCTTACCTATTCTGCTTTCTTATGTTTCCAGGCTCCAGGACAACACATGGGTATGTTAATCCCTGCTATCAAGAAAGTTTGATAAGAAGGCAGAGTAAGTGTAGGCAAGGCAGTAACAATAAAGAACTGGGAAAACAATGTGCTCAGTCACTTAGCAATCCTGCACTGCAGCTGATTTCAGCCTCTGCTCTACCAGCAGATACCCTTTCTCCCCATCCCCCCAAAAGCCGAATGTCTTACTAATAGAATTAATCATCTGATACGAAATTCACCTCTCCCTTGATAAAGAGATTTAGAAGAAATAGCATTATGTAATAAGAACATGTTTTCTAGATATGCAAACAAGTAGATGACTGCAACATCACACTGTAAAATGTTTAATAAGATCCTTCATACCTACTGTCTTTCCACTCTAGAAATACAACATCAACGCAAAAAGGTCTTTTCACAAGGAACGTTGATTGAATTATCATTCCACCATCCCAAAAGAACTTAAGATTTCAACTACCACAAAATCTATAAAAAAGTCAGAACACACTGATAAGTATCTCTTCAGAGTAAACATAATGCCAAAGGCAGCTTAGAAATGTTAACACATTAAATTCCCTAAAACGTTTAAGCACACTGATACTGTCTATAAAGCATAACCATACCTCCAAGCCTTACTAGGCATGTTCCTCAAATGTTACTCAGATCTATGAGCAGCAACTCTCATTGTAACTCTCACCCTCTGAAATTCACTAGAATCACTTAGATGCAAAACCAGCACAGAGACCCCTAGATCTAATTGCATTTGGGGGATAATCTGATTCAGAGAAGCATACAGCCAAAAGCTAACCATCCGTATTATTTGAGCCCTTTTACATGGAGAAAGTTGGGGGAGTAAAGGGAAGGAAAGAGAATATGGAGAGTGTGCTCTCCGAGACAGCACAGCTTTCCTGATTACATGTCTAACCGAGGCAATAAGGGTTTATTACAATCACCTCTTCCAGTCTCCCCCCCATACATAGCCCGTAAGATCTCCCTGTACTAAGTACTGTTAAAAACAGGCCTGCCTTTAAACCAAGAACATTTTTCTAAAAAGTTACTTTTTTCCCCCATCAATAAATAAATAAATAAATAAACTTACTGGCCTAATGAGTGCTGTTATTTTAAAAAACTGCACTTGCTTTCTAGTCTCAGGATGTCAAAGTTCAAATTTCCAACACTGGATGTTGCTAAACCTTTTCCACCTTGACTTAAAAACCCATTATTCCTCGCCTTTACATTTCCAGACAACGATCCAATCACTTCCTTCATCCTTTTGGATCCACTCAAGACCACATGCTCTGAGAGGATGCACAGCAAGAGGTTTTCAAATGCTTCATATGCTGGAGCGGGCTGTACCTTGCACACAAATCTCTCACCTGCTTTGCTGCATGCGCTTCAGTAATACCTGTGGACCTCACAGGTAATTTTCCCACTCCCACTTACTGCTGCCCTATCTTCTCACATTCAATGCAGGGCTCATCCCTGCCTGCCGCCCATCAAACTCCCCAAGCCTTTCCAAAGTCACCCTGGGGCGCAGAATCCTCTAACTCACTGTTCCGTGTGGGACATACCAGTCAGTATGCTGAAATGCATAGTCTGCTAGGTGCACTCAGCGTCTACCAAGTAACCCAAACTACTGTATGTGAATGACATATTACATTTAATAGTAAACAGACTGTTTTTCACAGAACCGTTTCGGTTAGAAAAGGCTTTCAAGATCATCGAGTCCAACCATCAAGCTGACCTACCGAGTCCCACCACCAAGCCGCGTCCCTTAGTGCCACCAAGCACAGCAAAACCTGGAAGAGAACTTCAGGCAGCACACAGCAGAGAGCTGCTCTCCGCCCGAGCGCCGCAGAGCCGCTCGCTCACCCGCTCAGCCACGACGAGGACAAGGAGCTCCTCGCCGTGCCTCCTGCTGAACAACAACCGCAGCCAGCACCGCTCACAGGCAAGGTCCGCCACCTTCAGCTTGCACAGCAGCGTGCGCCAGAAGGCACTGAAACGGAGAGGCACTCGCGGACACCTCCCGTCGGAGCACCCGCTGTCCGAGCCGGGGGCCGGGACCGCGCAGCCCGGGCTCCCGGGAAGGGCGCCCGCGGCCGGACTCCGCCGGGGCTCCCGCCGCCGGCTTCCTCGTCCTCCGCTCCCCTTCTCCCGGGAAGAAGAATGAAATAAAAACCAAGAATTGCAATAATTTTAAAAAGCAGCTGCGATTAAGGGAGAGGGACTTACCAGGAACCTCGGCGGGCGAGGAAAAGCGTACGTATTCACCGGCATCGCCGCCGCCAGCTCCGCAGGTCAGCGGGGCCGGGAGGCAAAGTACTACTCCCGCCCCGCGGGATGCCGCTCCCGGCTCACGTACGGAGCGCACAACGCCCGCAGAGCGGGGCGGGCGGACACACAGGGGCGGGCAGACACGCACCGGCCGCCCGCAGGTGCAGCCCTGCGGCAGGCAGGCAGCCTCAGCCCTTCCCAGCGCGGTCAGGGCTGCCTCGCCGCCCCCCTCCGGCAGCCCTCCGGCCGCCCGNGGGCGGGGCCACGCCGCCGCCGGAGGGCAGGGGCAGGGGCAGCCCCGCAGCGCCGCCGCCCGCTGCCCCCGGGGGAAGCCCCGCGCTTCGCCTTGCGGCGGGGGCGGAGGGAGGTGTACGCCTGCCGAGCCTGGCCGCGTCTCGCCTTCGGCTGTGTGTCGGTCGCGTGGGGCGAGCAGCTCGGGAGGCGCCTCGGCGATTTCTCGGAACGGGCTTGGAAGGGAGAAAAAGGCGCGCGCGGTGCTACGCCCGCAGGAAACAGCAGGCGCCTCGCTGGGTGAGGGGAGCGTCCGAAGGGTTCGGCGCGGAGGGGCTAATGGAATGCACTCGCCCCAGCTGTCCTCCCTGCAGCTACACGCAGCGGTTCCGAAGTTTTATGACCGTCGCTTTTAATGGTTCGAGAGAGTTAGATTTATCAAGCAGCAGCAAGTCTTACAAAATATTCCAAAATCCTGAAGTGACCAAGCAAAACAGTATCAGGATTCATCCACGTAAATCAAATGGTTCGTTCCCCCTTGTAGGCATCCTCAAGCACCCGAAGAGCTCGCGTAGCCGGCGTCTAAGAAGAAAGATAAGGAAACTGGCACTTACGTGTATTGCCTAACATGTTAGAACAGGGTTTTGAAACCAATACGGCACGCAGAGGTAGGCCACATGAAAATACCAAAGAGCAGGTCTTTTTCACAGCTTTAACTGATTTTAAATTTGATCTAATTTTATCACTTTCAAAAAATTATGGTGTGCAACCAAAATCTCCTGGTCTGTTCTCACATGTAAAATTTTAGCATAAAAATGGCAGTTTGTGCACAATAGCAACGTAACGTTACTTGTTACCTTCGCATTCCTAGCATCGCATCTTTAAGAAACTACGGTGCTTGTGTTCTTCCAAACAATGCATAATGTTGGGAAGTTTATGCTATGGAGGTGCAATGTTTTCTGGGTTGGTATATAAGTACAGCTCCTTTGAAAGCTAATTTGGGTTTGCTGCATGTTATACTCACAGCAGCATTCTTTCCCTTGTTTATGAAAAGCTCTTGAATGGATCTGGTCTAAATTAAATGCTCAGGTACTTCATTTGTCTGTAATTACCAAAATAATACATTGGTCTCTATAACAGTGTGAATCGGTATCACTAAAGATACACAAATATATTCCATAATTCTTAGTTTTAAATATTAAAGCAAGCTTCAGGTTTACATGATTTTTTTAGCTTCATCTTGTAAATATTGTTGGGGGGGCTGGTGAATGGAAAGAAGGGCTAATAACCATTTGCACAGCACCCGATGGCTGAGATACGGTTGTACCAACCAGAATACCCAAGTACAGGAGAATTTCTGAGAAACATCACAGACTTTTTGTGTTTCCATTGGGATAGAAAGCAGCTGTTGACAGAGACTGGAGAGCCGCAGTGTTCTGGTAGCACTGCCCCATGCAAATCCGTATTCATATTTATTAAGTGCCTGTTGTGATCTGTAACAGACCACATGAACCAAGGGCTTTATAAATCATAATTCCAGAAAACAGATTTCTAAGTATGCCACAAGGCCTATTTAGAAGAAACAAAGTATTTGTGCTAGGATTTCATTTGTAACTTCAATCTCAGTTGCTCACATTTGCATCATTGTAAGGAATTACCCCACTACGGTCCCTAGCTGCAGCTTTGTTAGGAATGACTCTTAGTATTCATGGCCCTTTTCCAGAGTGCTATGGCAACACTCTTGCCCTCTGGGACAGCGGTTTCCTGATAGGTTTTCTTCTCTGGATAAGCAACCGCTAACTCCACACACCAGAAATCAACGAACGTTGGTATTTATTGATATCCTGGTTCACACAGCCACAGCATCTTCCAGACTCACAGTACTTGTGCTAATTACACACAGTTCAATAACATTAATGAAGAAAACCTAGTTTGCTTGCATTTCAGTTAGCACTACAGAGGGCTCTGCAAGCTTTTATTTCTCCTCACCCTAATCTAATCTATCAGTAAATATCAGAAAAGTAGGCTACGGCTGCAATTTGCTAAACCCAAAAGTTTTGAGTAAGAAGTCATGTGGCATGAAATAGAAAAGGGAATTTTTGAGAAAGGCTCGTAGCTGTTAATAGTAAGAGCTGCAGTGGGATAACTATATACATTTCACTCCTAAATAACACACATCTAAGGAGCGGAATTTGAAGACAAAATTTGAAAAAGAAGGCTTGGTCTAGGAAGTTGTAATATGCAGGTTCCAATTGTCCAGTTGAGCGTTCCCTGGGCTATTTTCCAGAAGTGTAATTGCGTCTCTAACAAAGAGGGAGGATTGCGCTTTTTACTAACTCTCATTGCTCAAGGTTTGAGCTTTCACGTGGTGGAGATTTTCATTAAGAAAACCAGGTATTTCAGCAATGCCTTCCAATGCTCAGAAAGTTATAGAAGCTTTCTTTTGAAGTGTCTTATTTTGCCTATTTTTTTCAGTGGGTTGAGTTCTCGTATGTTCTGCATTTTAAATGAAGAACTTCTTGGCATTTCTGTAAAAAAGAGTCCCTGGTCAATTTTTAATGGCACTTACAACACTGATGTGCTTCGCTCTGTGACCAGTACAAGGTGGGGAAAAAGATTTTAGTTTTGAAAAAAAAAAAAGCCCTTTATGATGCACTATGATGCATGAATAATGAGGCAAAATAACATTTCAGGAAATGCAGAAACTGCTGCAGAAGCAACGGTATCACTATGTTTCTTTAAACCACTCATCAGCTTTTTTAGCATTGTTTCTTGAAAGAAGATAGATTTATTCAAGCAATGTTATTAAGCCATATCTTAGGAATTTTATTAAAACATGCATGTATATTATGTCAATTGAGACAGTTACTTCTCAATTCCTGCTTGGTGAATGTGTGACATGCAAGGCAGGATGGAATTCCACTGAACCCTGTTAGCTACAGTTTCTTCAGTGTACTTCATAAAAATTTCTGAGATCAGTGTGGACAAGCAACCACGCGATCTGGACCCACGTGCCTTCCTTAGCACTTGGATTTTGTTTTTCTTACAATAGTATTGGGCTGCAAGTCAGAGAGTCTTATCCCTGAGCTTCCTTGCCCCGCCATTTGTACTTATGTGACATGAGGAGGTTTTCTTCCTACAAAGACAAGAAGCTTTCCTCTGAGAGAAAAATAGTATTTTTCAAGCTTCATTCCAGTTACTCGCAGTTTTCCTAGCCTTCTCTTCCTCTCCATATTGAGCAAGTGATGTCAAAAGCAGGATGGGCACACAAAAGGTGTTGTACAAGAAGAACAAAGCCTTCTCTTCTACAAGAGAGCGATATTTTGAAACGGCAATTATTTAGGGGTTTTGTTAATGTTGGTTACTACAGGAACAGGAAAATTACACGTCACAGGCTTAGCAGCAAAAAAGGGGGAACTGGTGTCATTAGCTGTTCTGAGACAAGGCCATTTCTGTTTCATCCAGTGAAAAGATTTAGAAAAGCAGGTATTTACAAAAACCTTTTCAGGGTAATTACAGTGCCTCCTGTTCTTTTTAAAGAAGTTGTTAAAGGCAGACTTAGAGACATTGAATGCAGCAACACATTTGTACTTCCTCACATCATTAAATGAGGAATCTATTTGCTTGCTTCTGCTTCAGTACAGTTAAAACAAAAAGAATAAGCAAATACAGTTACGGTGTCTCACTCTGCTATGTTAAGCCAGTACTTGAATTACTTACTGCCTAGAATGAATTCATGCAAGCTAAGGGAATGGTCTTAGAGCTCCCATTGCTGTGTGTACTATTTACTCTAGAGAAATATTTAATATTAGCTATGGCATTCTTTGCACAAGCAAGAACTATGCAAAATGAATAAAAGGTATAGAATGACATCTTACATAAAAAAATGTAAATACCCACACACCCTGTGTACCACTGTGGGACATTCAGATGTGTTTCTTGAGGCAGCAGTGAAGGAGCCGTTAAAAGAACTTGAAAATGTATGAAACACCTGCAAAGCGTGAAGTGGTAGCACAACATGTAATTTCATCCTGAGAGTACCAAGGTACTTCTTGGAATTACTTACCATTTTACTCCAAAATAGCTAGCTACATTTCTAGCACTTAGCAAATCCATCAGTAAAATATCTGTGTTTTTTATGAATGTTTTATTGCAAATAATTTTAATGGCCCCCGCAAAATACAGAAACATTTCAGTCATTTCATGAAACCAGTCCATTTCCTATATAAAAAATTTGTGAAGTTCATCAAGAAGATAGCTGAAGTCACCCAAAAGTTTTTGATCATCTAACTGTCTATAGACGGGATTTAGGAATTTTTAGAAGATGCAGAGGAAAAAACAAGAACACCCTTAAAGTTCCACACAACAGAGAATGAGCAGAAGCAGTCCAGTCAGAAACTGAAAGGACATTTTAGATCAAATAAATCGGTTCAGCTTGTCCTTGTCAAGAAAATAGCTTGGGAAGTGAAAAGCTGCATTCTGCATTTGAAACAGGGTTTGGAAAAGCAGCTTGGAAGGCAAACTTCTAACTTCACAGCAAAAAAAAAAAAAACAAAAAAAAAACAACTCCATTTATCACCCTTTGGAAAGCTCAATGTCATAGGGAGAGTCACTATTTTGTCTTTCTTTCATTTGGATTATGTTTTGCTCAAAGCACATGTTCACAGTTGTAGTCTCCTGCGGTTACTTTTGATAAGAGAAAAGCTGTCACCTTGAATGAAGTGTTTTTCCAACACGGTTTAAGTGACTTACAAATACAGCCCAACTGCGTTTCCTTGAACACTATAGAAAGATAATACCTTCTGTAGGTACTTTTGTATGTAGAGATCCACTTTTCTCCTTGTAGAAGGCACTTTACCAAAGTAAGCTCTGCTGCTTAGAGTCCTCAGGGGACAATCCCAGCTCTCTTCTGGCTCTCCCTCCCTGTACACATGAATAGAACTGCTGGTCCCCGTACTTCCAGTTCAGGGAAGCCCTTTAGTCCAAAAAACTGAGTTTCTTTCCATGCTTTTCTGAGGTATCTTGGACAGTACTTTGGACAATGGTTGTACTGTCTCAGCCAGAATGACAAAAAGGTATGTTCGATGTCTCTTTCTTTTTAGCTGGAGTAAGTGTTCATTACCTTAAGCCAGGACTGTGACAGAAAGAATCATTGAAGTTTCTTGCTGCCTAACAGTAGCTTCTAGTACAGGTATAGAGAGACAATTACAATATAGAAAGTTTATTTTTAAAAAATTCTCCTGATTCCTGGGGAAAATGAGTTCATGTTTGGTTAAAAGGTTATGTTAGGATAATAACTTGCAGCCACTGAGAAATAAAACCCAGTGTTTACTACTTTTTCTGCTCTTCCTCAATGGTGCTGAGCCCTTTGCCTTGCTCTGCTGCCTGTCTGACCTCAGTTCAGCACAGAAAACTGGCAGAAAGCTACTCAGCGGTTGTTGCTGTCGATTTAGTGAGGCACATCCCCAGAGCGAAGACTCAGAGGAGCACCAGAGCCTCTGCCAGGGAAAGAAGGATTGTGCTGCTGAGGAAGAACACTGAGGGAAGAGGGGCTTGAGCACTCCTTAGGCTGGCACTGAGCCGTCAGCACAGATCAGCTGTCGTGTGGTCTTGTGGTGTTTGCTCCAACTTAAAAGTAATGTGGTTTGGTGATTTTGTGTGTTTTTTTTTTTTTCCCCCAAACAAGAAGAAAAGAATAAGATCACAAAAATGTAAATGTATCCATGTAATGTTATTGACAGTTTTTAATTCAGCATCTGGTGGTATGGCATTTTACAGCTGCTGTATTAAATACAATATCAGGAATGCATCCCTGCAGTACTATAATGGATATTTTCACCTCATTAAAGGAAATAATAGCTTAGAAGATAAGTGCTCTGGTCATGGAAGAGAACCACATGTTTTATTTTACTTTCACACGAAGTCTTGCATTCAAGTTACAAACAGCAGTGTGCCTGCAGCTGATACCGCAGCATTTCTTAATTATAAAAGACTGAGATTAAGAGGTTTTTATGCATGGTACACAATAAAAATTTCATACAGTAGATGATTTTAAACAAATACTTTTTAAAACAGTTCTTATTTTTACTTAAATGTTTACACATAAAAGCTTGTAGCCTTCAAACATGCATGTTGTAGGAGGTTTTGGACACAAACTCTCATAATTTACAATCTTACAGCAGCGTAATGATGATTGCTTGAATAACATTAAAAACAACGATGTATTGCATGAATTTTAAGACATTATTTAATATGATTTACCAGGAGTAAATGAAGAGTTACAAATATATGACCAGGCAGTCTTGTTAGACTTTGATGTTTACCCAATAATCACTTCACTGAGGGTCATTTTTTTTATAACAAGTCTTGACAAATAAAACAGTTGTCTCAAAAAACACTCAAATTTATGAGCCTTCATATTCATATAAATAGCCTCACTAACACTGCCTGTATTTCTGGTTCTCTGACTTAGAAGGTTACCCATGTACCTATGTAAACCAAATAGGAATTGAAAATTTCAGTAAAGGGATCTCACACTGTTCATGAACCTTCTGTGGTGAATTTTGCTTTATAAAAAGAAGTCATTTGATACGTTTTGAACAAATAGACATGGAACCATTCTAAACTGAACTCAGCCAATTTCTGATTTAAAAAAAAAGTAAGTAAACTTGTTCAATTTATTTGCTTAAGGGTATTTATTCTTAAATTTTGATCATTAGCAGTTCCCACTAAATTGCTTTGCTCATCACTTTGCTAATCCTCTTGGAAAAGTAAAATATATTCTGTAACGCTCATTTGATCTGTTTGGGAAACTGAGTCTTTTCCACTCACACACACTATTATATATTGAATTTCTAAATCCAGAGTTACAGCTATAATTGGTCCAAATGATTTTAATACAGAATAATGCTTTATAATAAATGTAAAAAACTAGTAATACATCCTAAATAGCCTAATATCCAAAAGTACATTGCCTTTGACTGGTTAGATGTATTCTCATTTTGTTATCTTACTGGAACAAAGGTACCACTTTCAGAACAAGAAAAAAGAGACATAGGATGGAGAATGCCTAGTTATATCATCTATGATAGTTTTTTTGCTTCAGCTTTCTGCTTTTCAGCTGTTCCTGCTGTTACTGTTGTGTATTTATCAAATCATAAGAAACATGACTGAAGTGGAAGAAATGATAAACAGAGCATGTATCCTCCTCTCCTGCTCTAAGAAAGTCAAAATTCAAAGGCTTCCAAAGAATACCTTCAACCCTCCTGCCTTTTTTGTGTCTCTAATTGCAGAGTATTATTGAATAAAACCATGCTGACAGTTATCCTGTAGCACTTGCTGAATATAGCTAGCAGCTCAGGGAAAAATGTTGCTTTCAGATTTACACCAGGAGCCTTGACTGCAGTGTTCTGGTCTTTGTGGCTGTGGTGGGCTGACCTTGGCAGGCTGACAGACCCTGACAGGGAGAGGAAATACAACAAGAAAGCATTTGGTCAAGACAAAGACAGGGAGATCACTTAATTACTATCATCATGGGCAAAACTGACTCCACTTGGGGAAAATTAATGTAATTTATTGCCAATTAAAATAGAGCAGGATGGTGAGAAAACAAATGACAAAACTAAAAACACCTTACCTCCACCTCCTCTTCTTCCTGGGCTCAACTTCACTACTTTGACCCCAAGTCTTCTACCTCCTCCCCTCCCACCTGTGGCACAAAGGGATGGGGAATGGGGGTTGTGGTTTGTCCTTAGCAGCTTCTCTGTGCTGCTCCTTCCTACTCGCACTTTTCCCTGCTCCAGCATGGGGTCCCTGCCACAGGGTGCAGTCCATCAGGAACAGACTGCTCCACTGTGGGTCCCTCATGGGCCGCACTTCCTGCCAGGAGCCTGCTCCTGCATGGGCTCTCCATGGGTTGCAGTGTAGATATCTGCTCCAGCATGGCCCTCCACTGGCTGCAACGTGGATAACTGCTCCAGTATGGCCCTCCATGGGCTGCAAGAGGACAACCTGCTTTACCATGGTCCTCTCCATGGACTGCGCCGGTGCCTGGAGCACCTCCTCCTCCTACTTCTTCACTGACCGTGGTGTCACATTCTCTCACATTTTCGCACTTCTCTCTCTCACAGCTGCTGCACAGTGTTTTTTACCTTTTCTTAAATATGTTTTCACAGAGGCACCACCAGCTTGGCTGGTGGGCTCAGCTCTGGCCAGCTGCAGGTCTCTTTTGGACTTGGCTGGAACTGGCTGTGTCTGACACGGGGGCAGGCTCTGGTCTCTTCTCACAGAGGCCACCCCTGCAGGTCCCTTGCTGCCAACACCTTGCCACGTAAACCCAGTACAGTAGGTTTGTGCCATTTTAGGGGACCTCTGCACCAGTACAGTACAAAACAAAACAGCAAGCCAGATCCCTGTGTTAAGCTGAGAATGGGTTGTTCTCACACTAGTCAAGAGTTTGCCTATTTCCTAAAAGCAGCAAAGAGATAACAGTTCTCAAGGACTACCTATTGATTTCATCACCAAGCCTAACACCATGTATCTCTTCCTTTGAGGCTAACATTTCTATTTAACAACTAAAAAGATTAATTGGATATGTCATTAACTTTTCTTGTGTTTGGGGCCAAGGAAAATATTAAAGAGCAAGTTCCAGAAGAGCTCTTCTTCATACACAACACCACACCCCCATTTTTTCCCCCACCTTTAATTTTGGAGAGGGTAGAAGGTTTTATAGACATTAAAATCCTGCAAGCATCCTTAAGGGCAGGTGACAGTCTCTCCTGCGGTATTTCATTGCACTCATGAACTACTGTCATGGCCAAGGTCACTCACTTCTTCAAACAGCCTCATTCTACATTTTGTTAGTGCCTTGTTCCACGTTCATCAAATACTTTCTGCTTCTTTATTGCCAGGTAGGTTTGTTGGTAGTAGTTGGCTGCTAGCTCCTACATGTGCATGCAATATTTAGTTTTGACATATAGACAGTAAAAATGGACCAGTGCAAGTTGGTTTGATCATGGATTGTTTTGTCCTGACACGAACACCACAACAAACTTACTGCCTTCAGTGAGCAGGTGACCAGTTCCCAGGAATGACATCTCATTTTGAAATTTGAGTTTCTGCTAAAACTGCATGGTCTGAAATGTCAGCATTTCCCATGAAATAGAAATTCAAAATGTTGATCAGCTTGTACCCCTAGTGAAATAGGTTTGTATAGCTGCCTGGGCACAAGGACATGACACTGTTCTTTCAACTTCATGCTAGAATAATTTTCAAATCTTAGGAAGTCAAGGAGGCAAGCGTACTGCTCCTCTTCCAGCTCAGTAATTTCTGTTTGAATAGTCGTGTTGTGTAGGGAAAGCGCTTCTGACCTTCCATATTAGAAAGGCTGCAGCATTAGTTTGTGAGAAGCCTTTACAAGAAATTCAATCCTAGGATTGCAAGAAAGGATGTGACTTTTTTCTGTGCTAGAGTATCTTTCATTTTGCCAGTGGGATTCACAGGTATTTGTTGACCCGCAGAGGCATTCTGAAATTCAGGTATGCTGGCTTTCCTGCTCCAAAATGCTCCATACTGGCTGTCAACTGCTTGTCCCCTCCCCACCATGCTCCTGCTCTCTTCTCACGGCTCCTGTTTTGGAGCTCTCTGTCTCAGGCCTACCCTATCTTCAGAGGTAAAATGCTCCCTCAATTCTGTTTCTCTGATTGACGGTTTTTCTTCCAAAACCAGTCAGGTTACTCCCTCCTGGTTGCTTTCTGGTTGCCTGAACACAAGAGCTTTCAAGAGTGCTTGAGAAAATAAGGGCTCCAAGTGTTCTCTTTTAGGATGAAGTGTCACAGATTCAGCTACAGCGACCTGTTGATGGGTTGCAGCACCTTACAGGGGCCCCAGTCCACCAACCATGCAGACCACTGCCCCATTTATGAATGCCTGGGCAGCATGCCCAGGGTGCTGGCAGGCAAGACATCTCAGCAGGGGAGAGGGAAGGCCCTTATTTAACACGCTTACTCCTGAGATGAAATAAGGATGCTGCCCAACCACACATCAATATCTGGAAAGCAGAAAACATTTCCGTAACAGACATAGCCCTAATGGCCTTCAGAAGTAGCAGCTGAATGCAAAGCCCTGCTGTGTTTGTGTAGCTAACGCACAAAACATAGACAGGAAGCATATTCAGTGCAAATGGTATTTTTAATTAAGTAATGATGGTGACCTCTAATGAACTTACTCTAAAAATGTGCAAACAATTTTCCTGAGCTTTATAATTAGACCCATTTGGGTGGGTTTTCATAAAACTCTCCTAAGACTTGTTCTTAACATTAGGATGGTCTTGCCAACTCATTCTTTTTCTTCTAGAGTATAAAGGTGCTAGACTTTCTAAAAAGAAAATGTTGTAAAAATTGTCAGTATTTTTACTCTGGTGAAAATCAAATATTTTCCTTAGGTTCATTTTAGGAAATATCCTAGTCAGTTTTGCACTAATCTTCCAAAAATATTAAACATGAATTAGAAAATTACATAGTTTTTGACCAAATGACTTAAGTTTGGAAACATTCTAAATAATGAAATGGTTATCCTCCAAGAAACCATGGAGTTTGTTGCAATTGAAACTCCTAAACAACTAGCAGTTTTTAATACCAAATGATTTATAAAAAAAAATAGAACATTTTGCATTAAGAAAGGAATTAATTCCTTCAAAAGCTCATAGTACCATATTTTCAAAGACAAGCAGCACATAAAGCACCACTTAATGCATAAAGTAAGCATTTACTTTAGTTTGTGCTTTTAGTTTGTTCCTTTGAAAATACATCATTAGATGGCTGACCATTTGCTTTTACCAAGTATGTTTTTGTTGCACATGTGTAGCATTGGAAAATTCTATGTACTTAGAAGAGATAATCTAACTCAAGTAAACTGTTGTTGCTTCATTCGCATCCCAAACACATCACGTAAGCTACACTTACAGAAAAAAATGCTACTAAAAATCCAGATAATATCAATCATGAAACAGAATGAAAACTTCATACGTATTGACTTATGATGTCATAACACTGATGTTACAGTTTTGGATCATTTAAGTGGGTAAGTCTCTACAGTGGTGGAAAATTATTCTACCTTGAAGTGTGTCTTAAACACAGGCTGCAGAAAATAAATACTTACGGCATATATCGTAGTGTCAACTGGTCAAGGTTAACCCTAAAATTGACCGTGTACACTGTCATATCACAAAGCTGATCTGAAATCAAATCAGTCTCTAAGGAAGCCAGCAAGTACTTGCAATGCAGCCACTCTATTTGGGCCTTAGCAGCTCAGCTGTGTCAGCAAGTGCCGTGCTCTCTGCAGCTGAACTGCCCAGCAGCCAGCAGCAGGCTGATGCAGCAGCTGCAATTCCACCTTCACACTTTTTCCAACTGTGCTGCAGGAAGCAGCTTGCAGATCTCCGCACTGCACTCACGTTCTCACTCATGATCACAACATGATTTCCCAGCACCCTGAAGATTCCAAAAATACAGAATCCGCCTTGACAGACCATTTGTAGCTATGGAAATAGCGATGTCTCTGATAATTCACTGAGAATTTTTTAAACAATTGTTGAGTGGGCATTTAGCTCTTCAGAGGAGTTTGAGTAAGTCACTGCAGTTAACATTAAAACAGCTCTCAGAAAAAAAAAAATCAGGAAAGCAAATCATTAAAACTTCTGCTAGGGTCAAGCACTCATGGTCTGGCCAACATCAAAGCTGCTGTAGAGATTAGTCCAAGCGTCCATCTAATCCACTGCTCCATCCCCTGCAGTAACAAGTAGGGAATGCGTAGGAAGAGAGTAAGAGCAAGAGCAGCACACGCTGATACTTCCTCCAGCATCCAGCCACGTGTAGCTTAGGAACTAAGTCAGAAAAATTACATACCAGTATTCAACTGATTTCGACCTCAGTGGTTTAAGGTAGACTGCGAAGATTTAAAATGTTTACAACAGCTGAAGGAAAAAATTGCTGGAAGTGAGAGAGAAGCCACACCATTTCAGCTCTATGGGTATTCATATTTTTTACTGCCTCTGCTCAAGCAGCAGTGAATCTTCACAGCCTGTGCTGCCTGCCCTCCCTCCAGTATGCCAAATCCTCTTCAATTATTTGCTTTTTAATCAAAAAATTATTTGAGCTGATCTGTTTATTCTCAGTCTTTTAAGAGCTCCTGTTCTGCATTTGAATGATGAAACCCTCTAGCACTTTCAAATTTAGGGCTATATTTCTAAGCCACCCATTTAAGCACTTTTCACATTTCCTATTACAGTTCACAGAACTAATTATCCTGCAACCCATTTGCATTTTCCAGCTTACATTTTGCAGCAGTGTAAGATAGAATTAAGCAACAGTCAGGTAACTTCCCTTGAAAAGAAGTGTATGGCTCCTTATTACAATTTAGCATTATTTTTGTGAAATCAGTAATAGCATTAACCATTCCCAAGGAAAAAAAAAATATAAAGGAAAGAATATTAGTGCTTTTGGTTATTGAAATTAGCTAAAAAATGAATCTGCTCCAAAAAAAAAAGGGGAAATAACCACTCAATAGTCGTGAAAGCTACAAAAAAAAAGTAAGTCTGAAACTATCTCAAAAGCTGATTTAATACCTCCTGCTCTCTAAAGGAGAATGCAGGCTAGCTAGATGCCTGGCAGATGTTATCTAATGTGTTATTGATCCAGAGAAGGTGATTCCAAAACCAGGTCTGCTTCAGTGCTTTATTACTCATACTTGGATATTTTCCCCCTAATATTTAACAAAAATCTACCTTAGTTCACGTCAAACCCATTATTTGTTGTCGTATGTTTTGTCATACATTGGCTGTTAATAATTTTTTAGTAAAATGCTAAACATTGGGACACCTGCAAGGAAGACTGGGGAAGGGATATAAAACAAATGCAGTTCCTACACAAATCACATTTTCTAAGCCGCCTTTCAGTCTTGCTGCCTTCATGAGGAATTACTTTTGTGTCTCTGTCCTGACACCACACTGGGCAGAGAATTACATCTGATGCCTAGCAAACACCAAGAAGAACAACATAATTGCCTTCTGTGCCTTTCATGACATTCTTCAATGTATTTAGATATTTATAACATCATACTTTCGTTCCCATTTACTGAAAGTCTGTATTTTTTTTCTGCAACACTGCTGCCTAGACAATTAGTCCCCATTTTGTATTTGTGCATTTGATGTTGTTTTTAAGTACTTTGTGTTTTTTATGAAATTTCCTCTTGTTGATTTCTCCAACCTATTCAATATTTGTAATTTTGATCCTGTCAGTCAACATGCTTGTAACTTCTTTCAACGTGCTGTTATTAAAAAGCTTTTATAAGCATCATTTTTATTCCATGATTCCAGTTATTGCTACTAATACTGATTAGCTCTTGGTGGGGGGGAAGGTCTTGTCTTTATTCCTCTTACTTTGATAACCCTTCATTAGGAACGATTGGTTACTTTTTCCCTAGATTATATATTCTTACTCTAAATGAAAGTTACAGGGGCGAGCATAACAAGACACATTTACTGCAAAATAACATGCCTACTATTTATTTCCCCTTCATCCATTAAGCCAGTTGTCAAACAATCTGATTTTATTCTTTGGTAGGACATACACCGTAGATAAATCTGTGTTGGCTGTGCATGGGTGATGTTGGGTGTTTGTTTGTAAGCGCTTCCTGGATTAATACTTGTTCTGTCATTTTATAACCTCACAGCTCCCAGGGTGTTGAGCTGAGCCTGAGGGACCTCCTGCTGTCCTCCTGTCTGTAAACTGCACAGGGCGAGGAAGGAGAGGTAGTTTTTTTGCTTTAGGACCTCCACACCAACATGTATACATACATCGCTCATTCAGGAACTCTCATGGAATCTGCTGAGATGGTTGTTACAAAGAAGGGATTTCTTTGAATATTTCTGAACAGAGCTGAAAATGGTTTAGCAACATTTGATACATTTACGCATTTGATAGCATACTGCATCCCAAAGATACAAAGATCTCTGAAAATACAGAGAGTAAAAAAATGAACAAGATCCAAGGCTAAATTCTTTTTAGCACTGTTAGCTTTTTCCCCTGGTTGCCAGTGCAAATACAACATGTGCTTCCACCAGCTTTTATTTCTTTCAAAATAAACATGAAATCTTATCCCTAGTTTTGAAGTAGTAATACCTAAAATCATATTTTGTTTTACTTCTAACAGCTTCATAGTGTGAAAGCCCAGGAAAATATCGCACAAATCAGGACACAAAAACTTTACACTGAAGATTTTTTTTCATGTGTTTTTTTTTTTTTTCCAATGACTACATCCATTTGTGTTTGTTCATAAAGATCTGCTTTTAAAGAGATTTAGTCTTCATGAGCAGTCTTCTCATCCTCCTGCTATATCCATTAGCAAGTATGGAACATGAAAGCTAGTTTCAAAGCAAGGTGACATAAAAATGTTTAACTTTGCTTCCCCCTGTACTTGCATGTTTTTAGTTTTTCCAATTAGTGTACAATCAGCACTGAGCAAGAGGCACTTTTGTAAGGTAAGCACATATCTACCCAAACATATGCCGCTGAAAGCAGAACTGAGGCAGCCTTGGTCCTCTACTTCATCTTCAGTCTGGTTTAGAAAGACCAGAAGAAGAGTATCACGGGGTAATAAAGAAGGGAAGGGAAGGGAAGGGACACAAGAGCTTCCCCCAAAAATAATAACTAAAAAAAAATTGAAAAATCTGTATTTTCATAGCAGGTGTCTTTTCTGTTTCCCAGGCAACTTCACGGAGAGACAGCCAAACAGAACCCAGTATCATTTATGTGTAATAAAGTGGAATTAAAAGAACCTCGTATTGCAAGTCACCATTATTAAAATCCAACGACAGCTTTGCGTCAGACAACTTACACGGACTGATCCAGAAACAGGAAAAAAAAAACGTATTATCGCTCCTCAGCAGGAACTTCTGCTGGACGTCCTGCGGTACGAACTCTGCACGTCCAGCACGGGGGACACACATAACAACAAAGCTACAAACCAGCACCTCGCCTTTACGGGGCGAGCGTCGGCACCCGGCTGCCGGGCTGCCAGGCCGCTCCCGTCGGCCGGGCCCGCTCGGGGGCAGCGAGGCGCCCCC
>VXAL01010443.1:224691-268182 GCA_013399475.1 Chauna torquata | reverse complement strand
CGCCCCGCGGAGGCGGAGCCGCGCAGGACTCGGAGGAGCCGCCGCCGCTGCTGCTGCCGGAGCGGCCGCCGCCCTCGCCGGGGCCATGGAGGAGTTTCACCCCCGCAACGACGAGGTAGGGCCCCCCCCGGCCCCGCGGCAGCTCCCGGGGGGATCCGCCGGCCCCGCACGGGCTCCCCGCCGCGAGGCGGAGGGGGCAGCTCTTCAGGCGGGCTGGGGCGTGGGGCGCCGGCGTGCTCGGGTCGTTACCGGCCCGTTCCGGGTCTGGCAGCCGGCAGAGGCGTCCGCTGGAAGCCAAACGGAGGCCGCGGCCTTTTTCGTGCAGCGCCCTGGGGAGAACCGGCGAGCGCCGGGCCTGGGCTGCGGAGCTGGCCGGCCTCTGCCGCCGGAGCTGGCCGGCCTTTCCCTCCTGGGGTCCCCCGTTGGCGTCGGTAGCCGCCAGTCCCCATTAAAGCTCCCGGAGACGACGTTGTCCTCGAGATTTCTGCCCTTGCCCGCGTGTTTGGAACTGGGGGATGCGAGGAGGCGGATGGCACAAGCATGCGTGCCGGGTGTCTTTGGAAGCCAAGCTAAACGCTGAGGAATGGAAAACAGGGTACGTTAAAACTGCAAGCTCCGTCAGCGCTTGGGAGTTTCTTGGGTGTGCTACTGAATATGAAAACTTTTTTTTTTGATTCCAGGGTTACAAAACCTTGTGTTACTGTTCTGCACCAAGATATAGGTTAGCAAGGCTGTGGCTCCAGTAAAAAACAGGATTCAGACCCAGTGGAGAACATTTGCCATTTAACTTTTTGTCTTGGAGAATATTCTGATGAAAAGTGTAGACAGTGGTGGAACTTAATCACTATGGGAAGTGCAAATTGAACTGGTTTCCTGGCACACCTGGCCTGAGAGGTTAGCACCCACTCAAATGTCACAAACAAACACAAGCAAAACAACACTAAATAACACATCAGTAGCGCTGGGAAAAAAGTAAGATTTTAAAATTATGCTTGCAGGCTACAGAGTAAAAGCAACCAGACACAGGGCCTGATCATTGCATGTTATTTAGAGTAAAACCATGTCATGTGTTTACTTTTCTATCAGAAATAAAAATAATGAATTTTTATTACAGATGATCTTCAATGCTGATGAGGCCCACAACATAGTTAAGGAGGTAGGTTTTAGCTAATGCTGGTGGTTTCAAAGAAACTGTTTACCTTACCTTGCAATATAAAAGTGAAAAGAGATACTTTAATTGACCATCCCAGTTAAATTCAAACTTATATGAAATATAAACTATTATTTATATCAAATAAAAACAGAGCTTCATTTGGAGCTGCTTTAAGCTTCATCTAATTCCTGTCTTCAACCACCTAATGGGGAGAAGGTGGCTGAGAGAAGAGAGAGACAGAATTTGCTTTACATTGGAAAGACAAGGAAGGGATGACAGTCACAGGTTGCATGGGAAATTCATTATTGTTTTTTTTTTTTTCTTCCTCTATCCAGCTAGAGAGTAGATAATCACTAGAGCAGGCTGCAGAGAGAGCTTGTGAAGTCTGCATCCTTAGAGACTGTAAAAACTTGACTGGACAAAGCCTCGAGCAACCTGATCAAACTTGGAAGTTTAGCCTTGGCTTGAACAACAGGTTGGATGACATGAGCTTGCTATTCTATCAATGTTTTTTAAAAAATAATTTTTACACAAAAAGAGCAGGCCGAAAGTGAGTAGCCTGAAGGTCCAAATTAAATGCCTGGTAACCAGAAAGTGAGTAATGAAGAGCCTGTGGCATACAGATGATGTCAGGTTTTACAGGGAAATACCATTTTTATAAGGGAATTTCTGGAGGGACTCTGCAGGTCCTTTCTTACCTGCCCTATCAGGAAAGGGCAGAGCTGTACTTCTAGAGCTGCTCCAGCTCCAAACAGCAAGCTCTTAGATGTCAGGTAAATGACAGTTCAACCCTTTATATAACTGTCCCTGCCTTGAAAGGCCAGATAGAGTATCACAGCTTCTCTTTATTTTTACATCTGACGCTGGGAGTAAAGCCAAGTGTTTCTACCTCTGACTTAAAGCTTAACCAGAGCTGAAGAGTTCTGGCATAGTATACGTTTTTGGAAAAGACAAAAATACCTCATGGATCACAAGCACTGCTGTCCCTCTCTTACCTTCTTTTCTGTTTTGTGTTTGTTTCCATTGAGTCACTGTCTAGCTTTATACAGTGTGATCAGAACTAATTGGGCTTTGTAGGATCTGTGGCACAAATCTCTTAGCCTGTTAGTGGGTGATGAGTGCACAAGATTTATGTTATTGAACTGGAGGAGAGCGTAGTTCAATTTTACCTACCTATTACAGATGTGCATTTCTTTACACTTGAATATTGAGAAACACAGTTTGTAAAGAAATTCAGAATTATGTGCTGGTAGGAGTAGAGAATGCAATTTAAGAGTTACAGTTAGAGAGTAGGCTTTCTGTTGTTCAGTCATTTTAAGTTTAAGCAAGGGTTGACCAATCTATAGGTGTGGGAGAATATGCAATTTTCGAGCAGTTCAGATATCTCTCGTGCTGCAAGACGCAATACTTCAGTATCTCTTGCTCTCACATCTTCCTCATCTTTTATGCTGGGATACGTGTTTCGCTGTGGGGGCTCTGGCACTTTGGAGATTCTGGTGTATTGCTCGAAGACTGAAAGGCTGGCCACCCCTAGTAGATGTTATTGATTAGAGTAGTACAATTTCCATTACAGCAGCATCTGAAAGCCAAACTGGAGCAGGCAGTCATTGAGAATGATGGGATGTGTTCATATTTTCATTGGTAGATAGATCCAGTGGCTTAACTTGGCACATAAAGCGTATTGGCTAAGGTCTTTCCTACAAGAAATTTCCAGTCAGAGCCTCATTTTTCTCTACGTAATAATGTGGTAAATATGCGCTAAAAATAATTTTCCAAGAAGGCTCATTTTGCTTCTCATTCAGTAACTGATACCTGATGAGCTGAAGTGACTTTAAAGGAATCCAATTGCCAGATAAAATTCTCAGATTATGTGGGACATTTTAAACCTTTATGTTTTGAAGCATCATATACTTACCGTAACTATTTTTTTCTCTATTGTAGTGCATAGAAAGTGTTTTAGGCAAGGCAGATTATAATCACAACAAAGTCAACCAGTGGACTGCAGCTATAGTAGAACAGTCGCTGACACATTTGGTAAAACTTGGGAAAACATATAAGTACATTGGTAAGTAGAAGTATCCATACTTTTGCCCCCGTGCAATCACAGTGAGTAATTGCTGAAAGGTTCATTTCAATGCAGTGCTATATTCAATAAAAAAAATACTTTTTTTAATAGTAAACAATGCAGAGCAGATACCTGAACTCTTCTGTTATATAGATTTTTAGTAGTATGTGTGGAAAAACTACCGTGGTTTTACTTGGGCTAAGCATGCTGTCAACACTTGTCACAGAAGGTGACATGTTACACAGTCTTCCCTGACTCTTAAGCAACCCCAAAACAATTATATCAATTTTTTGGTATCAGTTCGAGAAATAGACACTTTATCTTAAATAAAATCATTTTAGTAGGATTAAGCTTCTTATAAATATAGACATTTAAAAGATTTTCAGTCCTGTAAGCTACGTCATGTCCCATTATTTTTATATGCATATCTATGGAAGAGAAATGGAGATAAGTACGATTTTAAAATGCTTTGCTCCTTTTGTGAAGTGTTGATATAATAGCAAGTGTTTGCACTGCGTTCTGTTTTGAAAGCCTTGAATTCAAGCTGTCATTGGTTTTAACAACAATTACAGGTCAGTCTAGGAATGTTGTATTATTAGAGGGTGGTTTCAGAGAGCAGTCAGAAGTACTTTTGGGAAACAGCTCTTGTCAGGTGTGACTTCTGTTGTACCTGTGAGGACAGCACCTGCAATCTATTTCTGAGGCATGCCTGACACAAGCCATATCTAAGCAGTTTAAAAGGTAAAAAGCATAATCCTATTACCAAGCATTTTGTTAAAGTCATTGTCTTTATGTGAGTAAAGATAATCATGAAATGAATACCAATTCTTGAGGAGGTGATGGAATTGTCAGAATAGGTGTTGACTTAGCTGAATGCCGCCTACCAGCCACTTGAAATCATAATGTGAGCTTGAGTTCAGAAATTGTGAATAATTCACCTCTTCTGCTTTAATAATGAAAGCCCTGATTTTATGACTGTATCTTTCAGTAACCTGTGCAGTGATGCAGAGGAGTGGAGCTGGTCTCCACACAGCAAGCTCGTGCTTCTGGGATACCACAACTGACGGTAAGCTTCCTCACTCAGATTAAAAAGTTGTAGTAAAAGAAATGTTACTGGTTGCTCAATTGTAATAGCTCAGTTGAACATTTTGGAAGAGTGATTATAGAAGCAGTAGTTTCCAGAATTAGACCCTTGTTTACAATCCAAGGAGAAATGTTTTGTTAACAGTGTCTGCATTAAGAGTGACTGCTTTGTAGATGATACAAAGCAAATGTAGAAATGCTTTCATTGTGAAACAAGAATCAAAAAATTTAATCCTCTTCAGTAACTGTAGATCAGTTGAAGAGGCAGTAAAATGTTCACAGTAAAGGCAAGCACGTAGTCCTAAATGAATCTGCCTGTCTGCTGTAATCAGACGGTGCTACTCTGAAGGAGAGCAGAACTTGGTGAAAAATAGAAATAGTTTGACTACAGTATGTTTCAACTGCCTAACTATCAGTCAGTTTATAGGCTTTCGATGCACATTACTGCATCTAAATTAGTTCTAAGTGCATTTTTTCCCACGTTCAGGATATCATGAGGAAATGAGGTTAAAATAATCTTCTGTCTGTCACAGACTCAGAAAGGTCTGTTTAGAGGAGGACACCGAGATAAAACTTAAAAACAGAGATTGTGTTAGAAAGTCACCTGAGGTTTAAAAAATAAACCATAAAGTGAAGTTACGTAAACAAGTACATCTTAATCTTCATGTTTTCTTGGCTTGTAAGGCCAAGATGCGTTGATATACAATGGTAATTTATAATTGGTATACATTGATAAAATAGAAGAGGGAAAATACAGAAAGTAAATACACTAGAATGTATTTGATCCAAACTACTTCTTCTGATTTTTGTCTGATTATTTTGCCAATTTCAGTATCAGATCTTCAAGGATTTCTGCAAATCCAGCTTTTAAAAAGAGATACTGAGATTGTTTACTACCTAACATGAGCCTCAAAACAATTTCCAGGAAGAAAACAATGTCCAAGTTAAAGGCAATATTTTGAGAAATTTAGTCTACTTATAGCCAAGATGACATAATAGTAATTACCTTAAATCACAGCTGAATTATTTGTACTAATTTGACTTTATTTACATTGAGATAAAATGAATATAATAGACTGGTATTTTTTGTTTTGTAATAATTTCTTTTAGGAACCTGCACAGTGAGATGGGAAAACCGAACAATGAACTGCATTGTCAATGTGTTTGCTGTTGCTATTATCCTGTAGCTGACTGGAAGATAAATATAAGCAACACCGAAGCCTTTTAAAAAAAAAAAAAGTTTCAAACACATGGCTAAATATTTCAAACAGTTATATTTTTATTTTTTCTTTATGAGGAGATATAGCATACAGAACTTCTCTACAGAGAGCATACAGGCTAAGCCAGTTCTCATAGATTATTTGAAATCAAGCGAAAAAATAATATTTATGTAGAGGGAGAAAGTTTTAGTAATTTAAATATTCAGAAGTATGTTAATGAGAAAGTGCCACAAAGATCAATAGAATTTATATCAAAGCTAATATCAAAGACACTTTATTCAAGAGGAACATAAAATATCTAATCAAAGAAAAAGTCAAAGGGCAAGCAAGACTTCTCAGGATTATGGTGCATTTGGGAACAAATTATGAACACAGTTCAGAGTGCATGTACCACAACCAGTATCAGTGCTTTGTGTTTGATTAAACAAAGCTAACTTCCATATTGGATGCTGGTGCTTCTGAAATTGCGTGAGCATCACACTTCAGTCAAGCGTGAACTTCGACATTGAAATTGGATCTATTCAAGCTTTTCCCCTTGGGGCAGAGGATGACTTCACTAGGGCAAAGGTGCTATATACCTAGGCCTAACGAGAATTCTGATTTTTCTTCAGAATGAAGATCATGTGTGTTTATTGCCAATTCAGGGAATGTGTCATGGGTCAGACATTAGCACTGAATTCATAATTACTTCCTAAAGCATTCTGAAGGTACTTGCATTTGATTTTATTCCATGACTATGAATTTGTGACATGCACTTTATTAATTCCTCCTGCAGTGCAAGACTAGCCAGGAGCTAGGGCAGTAAGACTGGGCCCACATTGCTCCAAGCAGGAGTAAGTTGTTCAGAGAGAACACGCACACCTTTCTAGAGGCTCTTGTTACCTTTGAAACCATTTATCTTGAAGCAACATATCTGCTCTTTATAGGAGTATTTCCGATATTCTCTGAGTCTAGAATTGGATCTGAATCCTATGGAAAAGATACAGTTAAGTTTGAAGCACTAAGAATTCCCATCCTATACAGATTTATGCAAGTTCTTAACTTTGCTCATCTGATGAGTCCTAACTTGAAATATTCCACGTGGAAGAAAAGCATTTGCACACACAAGTATTTGTGGGATTGGGGCCTACATTTTTGTTGATTAATGCACAACTTATATGATAAAGATGTATCAATACCAAAAATGCCTAAGTGACTGCTGCCACTAAGTGGCAGCTACGTTAAGTTGTTTTATCAGATGCTGCTTAAGAATAGATTTTTTTTCTTTGTTACTGCATGTCTTTGGAAGAGACTGGTAACTACCTAACAGCTGCTGTAAGGCTGTTTTGCAATTTCAACAAATGAGTATTAAAGCACTATTATGTAGTTTTGTTTGTTTTTCTGACAACTGACTATTAGGACAGGTAGCAAGTGTCCTGTACAGAGAACAAGCTAAAAGCCATGTTGTTGCTTAAATTGTGTATACATATAGCTAGTATGAGACTACATACAGAGGGAATGTGTAGGTGTAATTCACAATGCTGTTCAAAATCTCTTGTTTTGCAGACAAATAGATTTCTGCTTTTACCTAAGTGCAGGTAAAACTAAGCGCTGTAACATTGCCTTTGCCTTACACGCAAGTGTAGTGTGAAGATGTATATGTATGTTGTACTGACCTTCGGATATATAGTAGTTCCACGTTGTTTGGGTTAGGACAGCAATTTCTGGACTAGATGCTGGCTTTTAAGAGCTGAGTTGTGAAACTCAGAAAAAAATGAAGAGTTTCACTGATGTTTGGGATTGCACAAAGTGGAAAAAATAAGTGTAGTAGCAACTGGACAAAGTTTTGGTAGGGTTGGTACAGCATAAGATGTGAGTAAAAATAGTGGTGGCTGTTATCCCCATTTAAGGGGCATTTGGGTGCTATGGTCAGAAGAAATAGTCCAAATAGCCATTTATAACTCATTTGGTGTCTTTGCTTTTCATGCAAGTAAGATGTACTGAGCAAGGCTATCAATTTAATGATGCTTGGTGAAGGTTCTACTGCAGAAGAAACCTGGAAAATACTGCTTAATTGTAAGACTGCTTCATTTTTCTTTCTACAAATAATAAAGATTTGCCTTAGTTGTATTTTTGTCTCATGTGCGCTTGATCAATACAAATAGCAACCGAGAACAGTATTTCTCTTATTTTCCTTGACATGTACACAATAGTGAGAACTTGGAAGATTTATTCAAGTTTCGTGAGCATTTTAGAGACAAGACTCATCAAAGGCTAATTCCCAAACTTGGACTAATTTCCCATACCTCTTTTCTACTCAGACATATTCTTTGTACTGCTTGCTGTGATGGTATGAGTTACAGTTTTTGTTGCTCCAGAAAGATTATTATGAAACGCTGGGAAAAGTATTTGCATTCTGCATCGTGCTCTAGCAGACTTCTTTTCTATCTTTCCGCTCCCCATGCTCTGGGTAGAAACAACTACTTTTGTTTAATATAACTCTCAAAATGAATTCTGACCACCACCACTTGATTTTCCAAGTAGTTTGTTTTCAAGGATAAAACTCTAAATTGCAGAATATGGGAATGCACAATAATATTTCCATAGTACTTTCTATCACTACGATGTTTTCCTTAGTTCTTACAATCATGAGGATGAGTTACTGCTAACAATGGGAGTCTTATTAACAGGACATAAGAATTTGCATCAAGACATAGCCCATATCTATGGAGCTATGTGTTCCTATGTGCAATTTCATGACAAAAGTCACTTATTATTCCTCTCATGCAGAAAGGCGTAGAAGAATTTTGTTATCTAAGCAGAAGAGCATGAAAGGGAAGGTAGGGGAACAGATTCATTACCTTCCTTTCTGTTACCTGCCAGATGTCTATCAGTAACTGTCACCTTTCTGATGACTGTCTTCCCTTTATACTCGCTCAAGGAAACAAGTATGAATCCTTGCATGTTCAATTTACATTCATGCAATCTAAAGCACTTTGCAGAAGTCACTGAATTTCCAGCTTGTAGCTAGCCTATTTAGACATAAATGTCAGAGCACTGATATTTTAAACACCATAAAAGAGAGAACACGAACTATTGCTAGCCTGTATGCATTAGTATGGTAGCTGCCATACAGAGAAAGCAGGGTTTTGTTCTAATACAGACAGCAGATCCTTCAGAGAGGAGTGCAGCAAATCCTGTAACAAGCAATTCTTAACTGATTATGGGGATGCACCTTGTTGGCTCTTGTACAATCTGACCAGGTCATCTTGTTCACATTTAATTCTGAGGGGGATTTTTCAATGTTGTCATGTAAGTACAGAGCAGACCAAATCCCGGCTCAGAATATCCCAAGCCAGTAAGTTCTGCCTCTGTCTCTGCAGGACATTCCCAGATCAAAGCCAGCCTCAGTTTGTCTCTAGGTGAATATCTGGGCTCAGATGCAGTATTCTGTGAATGCAGCAATAAACTTAGCTGCAGAGTGACTCCAAAGCCATGTAGTCAGGTTTACATCGTGTTGCACTTGAGTTGCTTTAGCCTGTGGGGCCTATGCCAGGTGAGGCGGCTGTGTGCATTGGTTCGTGGGTGGGACACTTTCTCTCTTTCCCCCATAATGGAAGGATGGCAGCAGTATAACACCACTGAGGGGGGATTTTTCTACTCTGATGAGTCTAAGACACTGTCAAGAAACAGGAGGTTTTAGCTCATCTGTTCCTTGAGCGTTTGTTTTTAAACACAGGAAGCATACTGTGACAGCAGGTTGTTATGTGAAAGATTTTTTAAAAGGGAACAAAATGGTGCTAGAGTGACAGCTACAAGCTTCTGTTAACTCATGTTCCACAGTCTGACCTAAAATTACTTGAAAACAAGAATCAGGGTTACAGTAACACATCTCACTGGTAGTTACAGTTAGAATCAAGCAGATAGGTATGCTTACTGGGCCATATAGCGCAAGTGTGTGAATGAAACGCAAGTTTTGTAGCGACACTACAATTTTAAATAATTTTTTTTACTGTAGCTGAAAGTTAATTACAGAGTTTGTAATCTGTGCTTACATAGTTTCACAGCATAGACACCACACAGAGTTCGGCATCAAAGCCATTAAAATCCCCTATTCACAGGGGAAAGTGGTGAGATGGACTAGCTGGTTCAGCTGCAAGAAACTCCAACTCCTTTCTAGTCAGCAGGTTCTCTTCCTCATAGGCCTATCTTGGATATAATCAGAATAATTTCTGAACAGCTCCTCTTAAACCAGAAACAAACAGCAGCATATTTGCAAACTCCTTAGGAAGAAATTCAACATTCTCTGCTATCTTGTACAGTTCGCTGAATTTTTGAGGCCACCTTTATTCTTGTGCTTGTTCTTGACCACCTGGGTAGAATTAGAGGTTAGGAGGGTGGGGGAAGAAGGAAATGAAGTCCTTTTTTGCAAAAATGAAGGGCAATCTTTCTATATGTGCCCTGGCATGTGTGCACACACACACTATATATTTCTGTAGATATGTTCATCCCTTCTATTTGTCCACTTCTCTCACAATTTTGAGTCATACATAAATAATTTTCTTCATCTGGAATTTCGTCTATTGCTATTTATTTCCATTTCAGCAATGTCTACGTATCAAAACAAGGGCTCCAACAGCATTTGCACAAACAAGTCTCCAGGCCAGAGGACCCAATTTTGCATCTAGATCCTCACGGCAGTGAGCCAGCAGAAGTGGGAGGGCTAGGTAACAGCAGGGGTATTGTTGCCTTTATTGGGCCTCACAGTACTACTCCTGAGGCGGTCGCTACTTCATCCAATTTCATGCAACAACTCTGGGGGCTTGTTTTCTGTATGGGCTTCTACAGTGGCTTTGAAAGTGGTCTGACCAAATGGCGCATGAACCTGCTGCGGGGTTTCTAGTGATGCCATTTGTTAGTTTGAAATTGAATGTCTTCAGAAATATGTGAAGACTTCAGGGATCCTTGGAGCTAAATAGTGTTCATGTTTGAATCAAACATTTTGGGACAGTAATCCTAAAACAAACTACAATCACTTCTGTAGCTATTTGGCCTGTTAGTTTTGTGAACAAATTATAGTTGCATGTTTCATGGCACTCATTATTTATCTCTTGAATGATAATTAAAACAACTGCATGTAAGGAAAAACACGGCAAAAGTTGGCTTTGGAAGGGAAGAAAGCAAGTAGTTTTGAGGTTTGGATCTGGATCAGCCGAGGCTTAGGAGCAGTGCTGAAGTCGTCCAAGCGCGTCTCTTCACACCCCTGCTCTGACGTCTTAACCAGCCGGTTNCCGGGGCAGCCGTTGCCAGCCGCCGGTAGGCGGCGCGGCGGGGCGGGAGGAGCGGGCCGAGCTGCGGCGGAGCCCGTGGGGCGGGGCGGGCAGCTCCTCGCCGCGACCCCGCTGAGGGCGGTTGCTGACAGCGGTTGGGGACGTGGCCGAAGCGGCCGGAGGGCCCACCCCGAGGAAAGGCTCGGTGCCGCTGGCACAAGGCTCCCCGGCCCGCCGGTGAGCTTCAGCGGGAGAGACGATGGAAGAGACCAGGCCCAGCCACCAGCCGGCCGCTTGTCTGCGCACACGCACGGGAAACGGCCGGGCTGAAAACCCACCATACAGTCTTAAAAGTAACAGCAATAACACGTAGCAGTACAGTAGCAGTACTTACAAAATAGTATCAGGCAGTTACGGCTATGCCACCCCTCTTGAAACATGTGCTTTCTGTGAAGTTGTCATAGCCTCCAGGAAACACGAGACTGCAAACCGCCCTCGCTGCCAGCCTCCAGACAGCCCCCCTTGGACTTCCCTCTTGGGAAGTCAGGAGTTGCTGCAGCAGTTACGAGCCGTGCGGATTGCAGTCGCCTGCACGCATTCTGGCTTTAGCTATTTTTACGTTGTCTGTAACGCTCTCTTGGGCCTCATAGAGGTGTGCTTTTTGTACACGGGCTTACCTACATATGACATGCTTTTAATTCCAGTCTTGCTACCATTAAAAATACTTCCTCTTGAGAAGAGAAACAGGACTGCCGTTCTTGTATTATACCACAACAGCAGCAATATCTATTGATACTGAATGGATGTTGAGGTATTAAAAATTGACTTGGCATTAGATATATATTGCCAGCCTCCTTCATTCACCTGCTGGAGCGGGTCAAGGGGCTGTACAACGTTGTAAAAATGTGCATGGTGTTTTCTCACTGAGAAGCCAAACCTGACATGGAGAAAAGCAAAGGAAAGAAGCAGAGTGAGGGGGCAAGGGAAATACCAACAGCTGAAACAGAAACTTAAGAAAGAATACAGAGCTCTAGATGTTTTATATTTGTTTTCCTCATAGGCAGACTTAAATGAGAGGCAAACTCCAAATCACAGGGCCAAACCTGAAATGCAGCTGAATTTACAAACCCCTTTTTCAATATCTGTTCCTTCCCATAGCTCCTATCTCATTTCTCTAGGAAAGCGGACTAAACAAATCATTTTGGAAACCCAGCTTAAGAATTGCTCAAACAGCAGTTAGAATGTGTGATCGTGGTTCTCCATAATAATGATAGTAGTAGTAGTAGCATTACTATTATTATGATGTTATTATCACTGCACTACCCAGAAGCACTAATTTGGGAACCGTGTCCCACTGGATGTTATTCAAAGGTAAAACAAAAGCATAGCCACTGAAAGCTGTTCAGTTTGGCTGCAAAGACAGGAGGCGACTGATGGATGCAGACAATCCTAAGAGCACAAAGCAGCAATATTAGCCAAAAAAAAAAAAAAAAATCACTATTCCTAGAGAGTCATTTGAGTCCAACAATTGTTTCAGGATCAGGGCAGAGAGTACGTGGATGGAGGCAGAAATGGAAAGAGAGGATTTGCACATCAAAGTAGGGAAGAGAGGAGAGGCCAGAGCCTCCTGGCCAACTCAGCATCAACAAGCAGGCTCTCAGGAGAGTGTTAAGTTACTAGATTGGCCCAGCTGGCTCAGAAGCAGGCTGGTGATTTTGGCTGGTTCTCCTAAATGCAGCTGGACTGTCTCCAGAAAACTGCTGAAAACAGCTAGTAGCCTAGCTGTGAACAGAGCAGTAAGGGAGAGCTTTAAGGAAGTATCTGAAGCAGGTAATGAGCTTTGTGGGGATTTACAGGGAACTTCTCTTAAGAGTGACCAGAGCATCAAAGGATGCCTGCTGATAGTTTAAAACACGGGATTGGGAGGATGGTGTTGTGATCTGGTGGAGCAGAGAGTTGAGACTCTCACTTTTGAAGGCAGATAGGAGGTAGGCTGTGAGTAGCTGTGAAGCTAATATGAGTTGAGTGTATTTGCCCCACTAGAGAAAGGAGACCTAAGGGAAGATGTACAACTGCCAGTGATGGACTAGAGGTAAGACCTCTGCAGCAGCATTTGGGAGGGATATGATGGGGGAGAGATTCACTAGGATGGAGGAAAGGGAATGATAGTAATCAGGATGGGAGATGATGACAGCCCATATATGACTATTGGCTTTTGAGGTTGGATAGAAAAACCACCATTCCCAAACTGTTACACTGGAAAAAAAAAATGCATTTCTCAGGCTTTGGGGATGAAATAGTAGATGGTCTGACTGAAGACACCACCAAGTTATAGGCTTTCTCTGCAGTCAGTGAGAGGGAAGGTGGGGGAGGTTTTGAATCAAGAGCTCTTCTTTTAGTGACTTTGAGGCTGAAGTGGTGGTGTGACAAATCCAGAGAAATTGTGCCTATGCTTGAGTTCATCCATACCACAGTTCAAGCCATCTGCCATCGCAGTGGCCCTGATGAGAAGGACTGAGTTCAGCTCATGTTGTCATCCCTGTGGCCAAGTTTCCCTGCCTGGTAAACGGGCTGATTTGCAGCTCAGCCTGCACGTGAGCCAATGGGCAGGTAGCACGGATATCAGGCAGTTTGGGCTGGAGGATAAGCACAGACCCCAAGCTAACCTGACGATATGGATGTGGTTGGTACCAGGTAAAGGGAAATGAAGATCTTGGAAGAAGATCATGGTTAAGCATGTTGATGCTGACTGTTATGTCAAAGAAAACAACACCAGAGGGCTGGGGATCTGCCTACTTAGAAACTTCAGTTACAGCATTTTGAGTCACACCGAGTTAGAAGTCAGACCAGAAAAGCTTTAAGATGAAAATTGGAAGCATCAGCAATTGAATAAAATACTTTTTCAGTAAGAGATGGAAGAGAAGAAGGGCTGGTAGTTATATTAGCAAGAGATTGTTTTGATTGTTTTTTTAAAAGATGAGAATCTTCTTGAGTTGGCTGGAGAAAGAGAGAAATGAGGTAAGAGGTTTCCTTTGCAGCTTGTGTGGCATTTACAAGATATGCAAAGGCCAGTCCTGCACAGCCTTTCCCACTGACACTTTCCTTGACAGAAGTAAATACCTGATCTGCACATAGAGCAGCAGTCCTCCAGGGTTTTCTTGGCTGGTACAGCTTCCTTGTGTGGTTACAAAATGCTGTCCCCATTAGCTGGTGATGGACAGTGTTTTCGTCAGTTGGTAGAGGGAGAAGGGAAGGCCCAGCACCTTGAAACAAATTAAGTGGCTGTGGTCATTAGCTAAATAACATCTGTTACTTCTAAAGGGGAAGTGGCAACATTAATGGGTTACAGGTTGGTCTTTGCAAATGGCTTGAAAATAACAGGAGGACATTCGTAATTTTCTTGGGTTTGGGGCTAGTTTGTGTTGCTTACATAAATGTAAGTGTACCTGTTAGATTTTGATAATAGTAAGCTGTCTGTTTCTATTGCAGTCTGACTGTGTCTGAGAAATGCAGATTTTGTTTTGTTTTGTTTGGTTTGGTTTTGTTTTGTTTGAGCTTAACAGCTCAGGGATGGTCTTTTTCCCATCCAGCTTCACAAGTCAAAAGACTCATACACAGACTCTCATCATCTCTCTTCCTGATTACTACTGGTCCCTTTCCTCTGGCCTCAAGATCCTCTCCCCAGATGCTGCTACAGAGATCTGGTCCATCACCGATACTTGTGTGCTGCTAACTTATGGTTAACCACCACTACCATCACCCTGGAGGGGTTTAGGGCATACAAGTTCCTACAGAGGGAGACTATACATAAAGGGCTTAAACAGGATATTGTCTTCTTGCAAGATACCAACAAAGAACACTGGCTAAATCCTGCAAATATGCTAATATATTGGCCTTGTTATGAAAGACTCGGACCAGCACTCATATCGCTATGGTTATCCTGGAGGAGAACTGATATTCAGAGCGGTTGCTTGGGGAAATGTTCATCACACGTTGCAGAGCTGCCAGAAGGCCCCAGGCAGTGACGTGGCTCGCAGTCTCTGGATGGTAACTTCATTCATTATGATGGCTTCTACTCTGGTACCAGCTGAACATCTGACAGATTAATGCAAATAAAGGCATCGGGGCATTTATTAACCCAACAACAACGAGTAACTTTAGGCAAGATTCCCCAGCTATGTTTACAACATGGGTTTTGCTGACTGTCTCAGAGGGTGTGAAATAGCAGTGAAAGGACTCACTTCCAGCTGCAGCAATAGCTGCGGCAGAGACTATAATCTTTAGAGGTTTCCTGTAAATTGAAAGCAAAGTAATATTTGGTAACTGAGCATCAGTTAGTACTCTGTAAATAGTATTTTGTTGCAACCCGTGTTGCTGTTCTTTACACACTTTTTATTATTTATTTTGGCTTGTGGCATTAGGTCTTTACTGTTAAGTGCATTACTTTATGCACGTGTGAGACAGACAACAGTGATGGAAAATGATCCAAATATTTACTTAACCATTTACAGCTCTAGTACAGTGACAGTACTTCATGAATCGTTAACAGACGAGAGGAACTTTCCTAATTTTGGAGCAGAAGGTAGCTGCTGATGACCTACAGGGCTCTTTATCTGTCTTCTTAGGGGGATTTGCTCTAGAAAGTGTTTCCCGCAATTGGTTTGACAATCTTTTCTGATTATATCCTTGCTGCTGTCTGAGGAAGGTTCAGGTCTCAGAGGGTTTATGTGAATTTGCCACCTGAAAACGGGCTTGACCTAGCATCAGTTATCACAGATGAAAGGGAAGTATGAGAAAAAGGCCAAGAAGCTGGTAAAACCACTGCAGCAACTGCCTTCACTAGCTGTTCATGGGATCTTGCCGAGCCCTGGGTCATCCTGCAGAGGTATTCACTCACGCTTTGGCTCCATGGGATTGTGGAGTAGAAATCTCTTCAGTTTAGAAAGGTGGAAAGGCTGTAATATGAAATGAGGCTCCTGCTCTGCCAAAATGCTTATTAACATGGTATTGACAATGACATTTTGGCCTCTTAACTGCAAAGAGAGAGAGGCAATTGCCCTGTCCCAGTTCTTCTGTATGCCATTTCTGCACACAACTGGTATTGAGGAAAATTCCACCTGAATTTTCTCAGTGCTGTCAATCATACGAAGAGAAAATAGTGTAGACCCTGGCCTTTTTCGTGGTCCAGTCTAACTCACAGGCATGTAATAAAACAAAATCAGTGTAAGAAGCACCTACACTTTACTTCAGAGTTACTCGTCCAAAGATGTCTCTGCAATCCTCTTGTTCTCAAGGCCATAAAAGTCATGGTCAATGGTATTTTTGTCTTAATACCTGTCCTGGTTTTGGCTGGGATAGAGTTAATTTTCTTCCTAGTAGCTGGTATGTTGCCATGTTTTGGATTTAGGATGAGAATAATGCTGATAACACACCAATGTTTTGGTTGTTGCAGGGCAGTGCTTGCACAGAGCTGAGGACTTTTCAGCTCCTCCTGCTGCCCTGCCACTGAGGAGGCTGGGGGTGCACAAGGAGCTGGGAGGGGACAGGACCAGGACAGCTGACCCAGACTGACCAAAGGGATGTCCCGTGCCGTGTGGTGTCATGCTCAGCAACAGAGCTGGGCGGAGTTGGCCAAGGAGGGGCTGCCGCTGCTCCGGGATGGGCTGGGCGTCAGTAGGTGGGTGGTGAGCAATTGCATTGTGCATTGCTTGTTTTGTATATTTTTATTGTTATTATTTCCCTTCCTTTTCTGTCCTCTTAAACTGTCTTTATCTCAACCCACGAGTTTTACCTTTTTTCCGATTCCCTCCCCCATCCCACTGAGGGGAAGTGAGTGAACAGCTGTGCGGAGCTTTGCTGCCTGCTGGGTTAAACCACACCATGACCACTTGACCTACATGTGTTTTTTAAAAAGTCCAAAACAAAATCAACCAGAGTTATTTGCAGGGCACTTTGCTTTGTGAATTGTTTCCAGAATTATAAAGCATCTGTTTCAAGGGAGAGAGATGGTCTGACTCCCCGCCTTGGCTGGCCTTCCCTCCCTCCCTCTACAATAATGCTCAGCAAGGTATGTGGCTGTTGGGAATGGGAGCAAGTTTTATCACCATTCCCCTCATTTCTGAACAGTGCAAATGAAATGTAGGACCAAATGCAGATATGTTTTATGTGGTAAAATACAGAATTTGACCTACATGTGCTGAGACACTAGAAAAGAGCAGCTCATAAATCTCCTTCATTGTAGAATTTAAAGTAAAAAACAACTGTTAAAGGTGGGGAGAAAATGTTACAGGAGGGGAGCAAAATTGCCTGTCCGGGCAATGCAGAGCTGGCTGCCGCCCTGGTCTGTTTGTAGTGGCGGGGAGGTTGCAGCTGAATCACGTTATGTGAGACGCGCACTGCACTGGTTGGAGCTTGGAGCAAAGCCCCCTGTGGCTCGCCCTGCACTTGCACTGGGCCCAAGAACTTGCAAAATCATCAAAAAGCTTGTGGGAGCTGGAGATTCTCGAGAAACTTGCAGAGCCGGGGAGCAGGAAGGAGTGGGTGAATGAAGGTGCAGCAGCAGACATTGGTAGAAGAGGATGAATAGAGAGAAATCGGTGGTAGCTGGGTGGGCAGAGATACGTGCATTAGCCAGACAGAAGAGTACCAGTGGAAAGGGAGGGATGGAGTTAGAGGTGCAGAATGGAGCTGGAAAGTATCTGTAAGCTTTCAGCGATTCTTTCAACACTTTACTGTTATCAATTTCTGCTTGTCTGAGCTGGCTTGTGTGTGGTGAATGTAAATGAGACTGATAGGTTGCTAGGGTCACTATGAAATGCAAAAGTTAACATATGTTCATGACAAATAACTGCTCTGTCTTGCATCTGTGGAACCGTCACTGTTGCACACAGTCAGACATGAGAACCTTGATCCTGCAAGCATTTATAACCATTAACATCTTAATATATGCTACTAGCTTCCTTTGAGATTATATATATATCTGTTTGAGGTGTGAGAGCTTACACCTGGTTACGAATTCTACAAAACTAAACAACACAAAACAACACAACACAACGCAAAACAAAACAAACAAACAAACAAAACAGAAAAACCCCATACACTGAAAGATGGAAAAATAAGAACAGTCAATATTAATTTGTTAAGAATACCCCACATAGAGCAGGATCCTGTGAAAAAGTGCCATAACGAGACCCTAACATTATTTCTTGCTTGTTCAAAAGTATCTTGTGCTTAACGGGCTGCTCTTTGGTTGTTTTTCTGTTTCTAATTTGGTTTAACCCACCATTTGAGGACTGAAGTACAGAAAGTCCCCACCCAGCAGAGAAAGTCTTATAAGACTGAAAAGAGGAAGACCTATTTTGCAACCAGGCTGGTTTCCCCCTGGGACGTGCATAATGGTGAACAGGCGGAGTAGCATTCTTACTGTAGGTTAAAACTTATGAAAACTTGGATTTCCTTTGCATGTTTGCAACTTTGCAAGTGTTTGCCAGGGAAGGAAGGAGGACAAGATGAGACCCAGTGCATATTGAGGTCTCAAATATATTATCTGGATATGACCAGGTGCCTTGCACCCTCCAGAACCCCCTTCCAGTTTCCAAAATTAAGATGGGACCAATGGAAACTGGGGCTACCCAGCACCCCTGAGGATCAGGGTCTTTTAACTGTGAGGCAAACTACAGTGGATTGGAAATTATGGACGTTGACGAATTAATTCATGTCTTAATTCAGATGACTACATATGGGAAGACAGACAAGGTATTACATAAGAAGAGAAGGAAAAATACTGAGCGGAGGCCACAAGTGAGACCAATTTCTCTCTTCAGTCCCTTTGAACTGAACTCCTAATTGCTTCCATTAGTTAAAGCATTTGTTTTACTAATCCAACAACAATTGGCTCCTGTTGCCATCAGCAGAGTATTTTGCATCTGAATAGAGAATTTGTGGAACTGGATGGAAGGACTTCACTATCAGGCTTCAATCCACTTTTTAAACTCAGGTGCAGCGTGAGTTCAACACTGCATGCCACACAGGCTGCACTCCTATCTGTGCTGATAGTGTCAGGAGTGCTAAGAGGTTCTTCCCTCTTCTAGAGTCATCTCTACAGAAGAAGCAGAGCTAGGACTGAAGGTTACTGTAAAAGGACAGCCTTAATGGGAGAGCCACGTGTAGTGTTCAGACCCCACTGGAAGTGAGGATGATTCTGGAGGGTACCCAAAGACCTCCATGAGCATGGGTGGTGGCAGAGCTCTGCCTGAGCAATCCTAATAGCTCATTTACTTTGGCAGCTAGCAAGTCAGGAACTTAGTAAAGGTGGGGAAAGAGTTTTGGGTTGGCAATTGACCCGTGTCGATGAAACGTGGAGCCCTTCTACCACTGACTGCCATCCCCACCCTCTGTGGCACTGCTTCCCCCCACTGTCCACAGGAGCAACCTTGAGATGTCCCCACCTTTCAGAAAATCCTGCTGGTGCTTCTGCATTAAGGTCAGGGTGCCAGACAGCTTTGCCTGAACTGAATACCATGTGCGGTTTCCCAAAGGTGAGAAGCCACCCTTTGTTTCCAGGCAGGCCCTTTGGAGTCAGCAATTTGACAGCAAAAGAATCTGTTTATTTTGAAAGCCACCCCTGCCAACACCCCCATGACAGAAAATCCCCAAACACACGGAAGGAGGATATTTTCAGCAAGAGGCCCAGCCTACAGCAGCGATGAGATTCCAAGCAGTGTCATCGGACCACAAAACAGGACTGTGCTTTAGGCGCACGTGTAGCCTGCTGCCCTAGCCTTCTCCTGAGGATGAGCGAAGAGCACTGTATGCTCTGCGTGGGAAGCAGTAGTGTTATCGCAGCCACGATCATCTAAGAAAAGGTCTGTGTCTCAAGTGGCACACCAGTAATACCACTTATTTGGTGGTATTATGGGGCAAGCATTTGGAAGGAGGGCTTTACTCCGTTAGCACCCTAGGAGACAGTAGCATTGATTTAAAACAGTACCACTGACATCCCTCCGCGTGTTGAAGAGTAGGGAGGACTCGATTTAGTTTCTTATGTCTGTGTTTCAGTGCTATCTGCTTCACTCACATATCCTAGATTTAAAAAAACAACTTCGTATTCAGACCATGATTGATCATGCATGTCTCATATTTTGGCAGTATTTAATAAAACAAACCTTTAAAAGAAACTGAGAAGCTCTCACCTGCTTGCTCTTCTACATGTTTTAGGAAGACAAGTGGTTTAGGTGGTTTAGTAATAGGCAGAGGATTCCTTTTCTGAGTTTGAGGTGACTAACAATCCCAGGTATAAGCGTGCAGCAGGTCAGGGAGTGTCATTAGAACTGGCTGTGAAAGGAAAGATCCCTGGAGTTGTAAGAACAAACGTGACAACGCTTAGAAAATTAATGGGTGAATTAAAATACACCCCCAAATATGCTGTATCCATTAGACCCCTTGCACTTCCACTTTACCCACTTTCTGACAGTGTGAAAGTCTGATCATATTTCCATTAAAATCAAAGCCAAATATTTCAATGCTGTCTGCACAGGATAAGAGCTGTATTATATTTCAGTTGCAATTCTTTTTATTCCAAAAAAGACGTTTATTAAATTCTGCTTAAGCTCTGTTCTGATTCAATACGTGTGTTTCAAACAGAATTATGTAGATTTAAATGTGGCCCTTTTGAAAACCAAAGAAAAGAAAAATTCCCCACCAAGAGCTGATCTTTACTAGCATTTACCGTGACTTCCTGTACTTCAGATGGTGATACAATTCAGTGTCATATAGTTAAGTTTTGTATTAATAAATATAAAATGGTACACTGTCCTTCTAAAGTAGCATAGAGTGCTTGGATAACATTTAAAAATGGTATAAAAGGAGAACATACACTGTCTGGCAAGTTGGGGTGTGAAATATGCCACATACAACCAGATGGTTGCACAAACTTGTCTGAAATCACAGGAGGCCACCGCTTTTTTTCTGCAACTGCAAGAACCTGTCAGCAAGGTCTAGAGTTGTGTAGGAGCTATCGTAGGGCTTGGCTGAGGAATTCTAAAGGCAGTAAGCAGGCGACTGGGCTGGACTGGGCTGAACAGGAGACCCACAGTATACTGAAATATGTCTGTTTCAAGGCTTTTTGCACCCTTTTTTCCTATGCTGCTGGCTTTAAAGGTTTTGTTTGTTTGTTTGTTTTTTTGCTGCTGGTATTGAAAGTGTCTTGGTTCTTCTTTTTTAATAACCTGTTACCTGTAATGTACATACAGAAGTACTGTTCTGTCTGGGGGTTTCTTGCACACATCAGAAGCTTTATTCATAGCTTTTACTGCTGCTGCCCAAATGATATTTGCTTTCTCAAACCTGTCTCACCGTCAAAAAGGAACATCTGAACAGTAGAGCCAATAGCCCTGTGTGCATTTTCGAATGCTTCATAAAAGACCCATTAAACCATTTAGTGACAAGTTCTTTCAGCCTTGAAATCAGAAATTTAGAGATCTGAAACAGAGTTCAAAGCAGCAGAGCGATGGCTCACGTGCCGAGCAGAGGACTTGATTTGGCACCGGCTTCATGGTTCCTGCTGCAGCTGGGTGATGGCAGCAGTGGTGCTCTGACATCCATGTGGTTCACTTGCAGTTCTCTGCTTCCCTAAAGAGAAATGACTGCTTTTCAGCTGCCCATGCTATCTCTTGGACAAGGTGTTAAGGCTTGTATTTGGAAGCCTGAGAGATGCTGGTGTGCAAAGCAGATTTCCTATTGTAAGGAACAATCTTTCCTACTCACCCTTCCCTAAATTTTCCTTTATTCCAGGGACTTCCTGTAGCCAGTATAAGCTGTCTCTTAATAGCAAGCATTATGCCAGAATGCTTTATTGTTTAATAGCATTAAGCTTTATCAGTGTGAACTGTTTCCCAAATGCATATGGCTGCCTAGAACCTTCAGCAGTCATTATGAATAACAGGAGGATAAAGACAGTTAATTGAGGGGAAATCCCCTCATGCAGACGAAGAATAGATTTCTGCTAAATTGCCAGCATGTTGGGGGAAGTGGGGAGGCAGTGCAAACTTTCCTATTGTAAAACTTGACTCTTACTGTACCACAGTGCCAAAATAATTTTCAAAAAAGCAAAGGGACATGCATTTGTGTAGCTGAGATTAGAAGCTGGGCTGTCCTTCCCAGAAAAAGAGATCCAGTCTTTAGACTTTGTACGGAATGATTGCCATGTGTTTGGGAGTTAGAAATTTTCCTTGTTAAAGATGAAGTGTACTCCTCGTGGGTCAGCTTCCGAGTTGCTGATGCTCTGCTTGTTCAGCGTGTCAGCTAGGGCCTCAGGTCCACATAGAAAAACACCTATTCTGGAACTGTGAAGAAAATGAAAATATGGTCAGGAACTAGATATAGAGAAGCTGGACGTTGTTTGTGTAAATCAATCTTACATTCTGTAGCTGCAAGGTTATTTTTCTCAATTACAGAATCTAAAGTAGAACAGCATGTCTCCCCTTTGAAACTTATAACCCCTTCAAACTTGCAAGGCATTTACTACTCCTTCTAAAGCAGATGGTGGGCTAAATCTCAGCTCAGCAGAAGTCAGGGAAAACAATTTTATTGACCTCAGTAGAGTCAATGAAGTAAAACCTCAAAGAGTTTATGGCACAAGTTCTTGAAAGGAACTGTTCCATTTTTTCCCACTAATTTTTGGTGCTCAGCCAAAGGTCATCAATATTCAGATTTTATTTATTTATTTATTTATTTTAAGGTGGAAGGTATTATTTTTAGAGGTATTTAGAGGTCAAATGGCATTCCTATGTACTTCAGATAGAATGATGGAATATGTTTTTTCTAAAACATCTGCTAGGAATTAAACACTGCAAGTATCTCACTAAACATGGATGACTTTTTTTTTTTTTTAAGCTGCAGGTTAAAATAATTTGGTCAAGATCCTAGGTCATGTCCATGACTGAAAACAGATTAGAAAATACCTGGAGATTGTTATTAAAATATGCTCCTCAAACATTATCAATCAAAGGAACAAGATTGTGCTATTATGGCATTTAGACAGAGGATGTCCATTGACACTATCAGTTGGCACAGGTTTACCCTGGATGCTGCCTCGCAATGGTTTTGAACTCGTTTTCCCAGTTAGGTCTTCCATACAAGGTTTTCTGTTTAAGGCCTGTAATCACATCCTTCTCTTCTTCATGATGCACTACAAAATGAGTGGCCTGTGGGAAATAAAAGGCAAAGGACAGCGTCATGTCAATATGCACCGAATTATTTGCAAACCAAGAACATTCCTGTAGAATTTATGGTGTTTAGAAAGGAAAGTTAACATGGCTGAAGTTCTGACTAGTAGTTTCCATCTCCCCCTTTTCTCCAGATTGGGTTATCTCAAGAGTTAAAGCTATGAAGTGTTGAACACTGTGAACACACTGCAATTACATTTCCTTTGCAATGAACTATTCTAGTCCAAGAACTGTAAAATAAAGCTATAAATTAAAACAAAACTTTCTCTTCAGTTATAATAATACGACTCCCATGACCTTAATGAAGTCTTGCCAGTTTGATCTCTGGCAAGTTTGATCCATATGAGGAGGTCTTGTCCACCCTCCCTGTTTAACTTTCACCTAGACCAGATAATCCAAGTAGAGACAGGAAGAGGAGAATATGTGGTTAGCACATAAGTTCAACCCTTGCAGAGTTCTGCAGCACTTTTATATGCCAAAAAAGTTAGAGAAGGAGCTTTTTCCTGCAGCAAGAATGGTGTGTCTTTTCTTCTTTCCTTCCTGTTTTTCCATTGTGCATGTGAGGTAACTTCCTACCTTACTGTTACCCTATCCCTGTAGCTGAGCTATGGCACTTAAGGCACATGGTAAATTTTGCAAAGGTGAGATAAAAGTAAAAGAAAACATCACAAAAAGTAATGGAGTGAGCACCTTCTGACTGAATCACACATTCTCAAGTGGGTCTCGGAAGAGCTGCTCCTTTGTACCCCACAGTGACCTACATGCATGGGATCTGACAGAGAACTCATGAAGGCCCTGAATAAAATATGCTGCTATCGCTTAAATCTTGTGCATTAGCTACTCCCAAATGCCATTAATTCTGCTTTAACCAGTGGTAGCTGTCTTAGAGACACTTGTATGGTCAGCTGAGGTTGATGCTGTGATGAAAGGCTGCTTCCCAGAGTGCATAGCCACAGTAAAAGAGAGAGAAAGTCTGAGTGTACATTAGCAGCTGATCTCATGGAAGTTCTGATGGATAATACCTGTCTGCACCTAAAACCTCTGAGAGCCAGGTGGAAGCCCAGGGTAATGGCTGTTCGAACATTTATCAAAACATAACACATTCGCTATCATCAGCCTCAGTGCATAAGGAAATGATATTTTCTGCAGTGTTGTTACCTGAGATTCATCCCAGCCTGTAAGGTAGATGTTATAGCTGAGAAACTCTGCATTGTTTCTCTCCTGCATTTGAGTCTCCAGAGATTGCAAGAGGTCAGCAAACCATTCAAAGGCATGAGTGTCTCTGCAAAGCCAGTAAAAATATATCTGGAAGAGACAGGAGTGAACCATCAGGGGACAGAGGCACTTAGGTTTCTGGGTTTCTGTCTGCTGGCTAAATGAGGGTTGTAGAGTTCTTGTAGAAATTGCCCTGACCACTTCAATTAGTGGGTAGGCCGGTACTGGAGCTATTCAGGAGTTTTGACACTGGGAGGGTTGTGAAGCAGGATGAGTGACTGCAAGAACAAGGAAACATCTTTCTATTTGTCTTCCACTGGTGGGTTACATTTGTAGTTCATGATGTTTCCCCAGTTGTATCCTTGTAAAACAGTTTGTTAGGGCATAAAATAACGACTTAGAGGAAGATTTTATCTCCCCGCCTGCTGGCAGGGAAGGTAAATTAAAGCAGGTAACGAAACCAGTTCTGTCCTCTGGATATGACCATAACTGTGGAGCATGACCCCACATCTCTGCGCAGGGACTTTCCGGGGGCAGGAGGCAAGAGGAGGATGGTAGCAGTGTGCTTCCACTGACTAAGAGTTGCTCGCTGTGTGCTTAGGGAAGGCACACAATATTTGCAAGGGCTGTAGTTAGTGCCTGGGAAGTATGGCATGTCTTTTGTGTCTTGCATGGCTTGAATGGCACCTCCGCAGCAGGCGGAAACCCCCAGAACCACAGCCAGGATTTGCATGTGGGATTTTGCTCCTAGGTATTTCTCTCTCTCTCTCTTTCTTTTTTTTTTTTTGCTTTTCATCCTCTTGCTTCCCTGTCTGCTACTCATGAGAGATAACCGGGCTTTTCTTTCAGGATTCGTGCATGTTTGGAGCCAGATCCCTTTTCTGGGCCTGTTTCGATTTGGGCTGTCAGCCCTCCAACAACTACATGGGTTTTTGGAAATTTCTGTGACAAAAAGGACACATACCTTCTTAAGTTTTAGGTTGGTTGCATCGTGGCAGTATTTGTACCAGACAGACTTGAGCACAGATGCGAATGGCGTGACCCCGATCCCAGCTCCAACAAGCATAACTGTTTCATAACTGAATACGTCCTCACTGGCAGTTCCAAAGGGGCCGTCCACGGCTATCCTGTAATTAAAAGTAAACTAAATACATCAGTAGAGAATATTTACTAGCACCATTTAAAATAACAATAGAAAGGTAAAGTATTTGTCTGTTACAATGCGTGTTTGGGTTGAATGCTAGAGAGTAAAAGAAAAGGTGGATTTGATAGGAGGAGGGAACTGGAAAGAGCAGTCTAAGGCCAACATCTATGATGGAAGTAGTTAAGGATTGTATCACAAGTGCCACCAAACTGGTCGAGCAGACTTTAAATTGCTGTAGATTTTGGCTACTTTACGATGGAGACTCTTTGTACATACTTGGGCAACTTCCATGCTTCCTGGAATTCTTGCTTGTCACACCCACAGGCGTTGAACAAGCCCTCTGTCCAGTCCCCTACAATACGGACATGAATGCTGAAGTAATCCTCTTCTGGGGCAGAGGTTAGTGTGAATGGATGCCATTCCAATTTAGACACTGCTGGACATTTGACAAAAATGTATTGTCCAACCTCCATCTTGAAACCCTTCTTCATCATCTGGAGCTCAATTGTCTTGAAAGGATGAATCACCACCTACAGTAATTGTGACAAGGGAAAAAAAAAAAGACAAAAGAAAAAGGCTGTCTTCCCTGCTCACTGGTTTTATCTACAGCCTTCATCACTAACATCATCCTTTCCTATGAGAGCAAGGAAAGCAGGTGAAACCTTGCTCCCAGAAGGACTGGGAGTCAGGAGCAACGCCTGACAGCCAGGTGAAAGACTGCAGAAGATGCTGAATTTTTGGCTAAAGTATTTTTTCTCACCGTACTTGCAGTCACTCTGAAAGGGACAGGTCAGACTGGCACATCTGGTAACACATCACCAGATCTGTGTATGCACATTGTTATTTCCAGGTGCACCTTACACAGTGGCACATTGTTAATGAAGCTGGATGTATATATAAACATAGAACTATCATACAGATAGGGAATTAGACAGATAATACCACTGGAAATAGAAGTTTTCATGTTGTATCTGGATGGGAACTATAGTTGTGCCTATGCTAATTTGGCTATCGTACTTTCAGAACCAGCATTAATATCTCTTCAACACACCATTGGGTCTAAAGCTCAATATTAGCTTTAGCTGTGCAAAATAGGCACCCCCTAACTCCCCTATTCAGGAGACATTTGTTCTGCTGGAAAATCAGAATTCCTAAATATCTAGGTAGTTTTGAAAACAAAGATCTGTTATCCTACATTACTGTTAAGGCTGTGGAATATTTATATTGCTGAACATTTCCCTAGATATGAAGAAAATTAATTTCTCTTCTCTAAGATTCAGTCCTGTGCCTTAGCTAACTTCTCCTTCCTGCAGTCTTTTAGAGACAAGCTTAGAGACAACTACACTTAAATGTTAGAGGTTAGTATTATTTTTGCGTCTTAGCAGCCAGGACATGCCTGAGAGGTCTTTCATTGACAACATTGTCTGATGTGTAGGAACCGCTGACTTCCCTGCACCGTATGGAAAAATTGGTAATGTTTTGCCCAGTGTTAAGTGTAGCATCAACACATACCTTTGTAATAACAACCTTCTGCTGTGACCTCCAAAACCGCACCAATCTCTCACAGAGGTACAAAAACATGGGACCTACTACCCACTTCCATGTCTGTTAACAGAATAAAATGAGAAGTCAGATCATGAAGGTAGCAACTTATATTACACTGAATTCTGGAAATGCAACAGACATTAAATTCAAGTTAAATTCAAAGCCTTTGACACGGTCTCCCACAGTATTCTCCTGGGGAAACTGTCTGCCCGTGGCCTGGACAGGTATACTCTTCTCTGGGTAAAGAACTGGCTGGAGGGCCGTGCCCAGCGGGTTGTGGTTAATGGAGTTAAGTCCAGCTGGCGTCCCGTTACGAGTGGTGTCCCCCAGGGGTCGGTACTGGGGCCTATCTTGTTTAATACCTTTATTGATGACCCAGATGAGGGGATTGAGTGCACCCTCAGTAAGTTTGCAGACGACACCAAGTTGGGAGGCAGTGTCGATCTGCCTGAGGGTCGGGTGGCCCTTCAGAGGGATCTGGACAGGCTGGGCTGCTGGGCTGAGGCGAACAGGATGAGGTTTAACAAGGCCAAGTGCCGGGTCCTGCACTTTGGCCACAATAACCCCATGCAACGCTATAGGCTTGGGGCTGAGTGNTCATAGATATGGGGTGAGGCCGCACCTCGAGTACTGTGTTCAGTTTTGGGCCCCTCACTACAAGAAAGACATCGACGCCCTGGAACGTGTCCAGAGAAGGGCAACGAAACTGGTGAGGGGTATGGAACACAAGTCTTATGGGGAGCGGCTGAGGGAGCTGGGGTTGTTTAGTCTGGAGAAGAGGAGGCTCAGGGGAGATCTCATTGCACTCTACAACTTCCTGAAGGGAGGCTGTGATGAGGAGGGGGTCGGCCTCTTCTTTCAGGTAACTAATGACAGGACTCGAGGAAATGGCCACAAATTGCGCCTGGGGAGATTTAGATTAGATAACAGGAAAAACTTTTTCTCTCAGAGAGTGGTCAGGCACTGGAACAGCCTGACCAGGGAGGTGGTGGAGTCACCGACCCTCGCGGTGTTCAACAAGTGCCTGGACAAGGTGCTACAAGACATGATTTAGTAACTTAGTGGGTAGTATTGGTGATAGGATGACAGTTGGACTAGATGATCTTGTAGGTCCTTTCCAACCTTGTGTTTCTATGATTCTATAATTCTAAGTAATTTAGTTTTTTTTATCAACCAGAGTAGGGAAGCTTTAAAAGATATGACACCTTCAAAATGGCTTCTGCTCAAGAGAGGGAATTGCAGTTGGATTTTTAATTGCTACTATAGCTATAGCAAGGTACTTTCCTAGGAGTGATTTTGTTTCTGCCTAAAAACTAAGGTAACGAAGTGAAATATGGAATAAAGCTCTCAATGTGTTACTGACTCAGGTCTGTATTACTGCAGGGAAGTTGTGTTTTCTTTTAACAGATCTGTCTGAAATGCAAATGAAAGCCAGCCTGGTTGGTAAACAAGAGCTGAAGTTTCAGTGTCACATGTCTGGAGACATTCATTTTCTGTTAATGATTATCAGTCCATTAATAATGTGAAACTATTATGTGGATTATAGTACTTTTTAGGAACCTCCACAAGCCACAAAATAAATTTTGGTTAGCAGTTCTCAGATATGATTTACTCATCTGCTTTACCTGTTAGTTGTGCTTATTTTATGAGACACTGGAAGTGGGCTGACTGTAGTCCATTTTTGCTTATAATCCATTGTGTTGAAATCTTTTGCTTTATGTAAAGAAAGCTGCTTTCTACAGTGTGTGTATATGTTATTTAACAAAAAGTAAACTGTAAACATTTTTGATTGGATTTACACTCAAAATAATTTCTTACCATAGGAGGATTCCCTGAAAACTGGGGGACTGGGCAAGCTCCTTTTTTCCCCCAGTCAGTGAAATTCTTAGAGCAAATCTCTGGATTATGTTCAGCCAGACTCTCAGCTGTCTGTCCCCGTACAATACGCCTGAAAAAATTGCAAAACATTAAAGGAATGAAATGGAAATAAAGGTATATCTGTCACTTACTATTATTCTGTTTATGTCCTATTCTATTTCTGTGGAGTTATGGACTTCTACAGTGCCAGTGTACCTTTTGATACAGCTCTACTGCTCTGATCAACCCACAAAATTGCTATTAAGATGATAAAAATGGGGAGGAGAGTTTGTAGGGGAAAATACAGACTAAAAGATCAGGTGAGGAACCGAGAGGCATGTTTCGTTACCATTTCCAGAGTGTGGTCACAATAGGAAAACTTCATTCTTTTCAAAGCAATCCTACTTTTTCCTTCAATAAGAAAAACAAAAGATGGAGGGCGCTCAGTAATCAGTTTCCTAGTGATCATTGCAGAAATAATTTCTGTAAATTATCTTAGAAATCGTGGAGAGTCCTTTCCGAAATATCTTCCTCCTTTGACCCTTCGTCTCCCTTTAAAGCTGTAGAGTAGATGTTCAGTCGATGTGAATGAACACACATCCCTCTGGCTCAAAGGAGCCAGCTAAACCAGCTTTTGTCAGTTGATGATCTGGACTCTATACTATTGTGTTTTGTTTTGGTTTGGTTTGGTTGTTTGTTTTATTATAGAGAAGCCTGATTGCTCCAGTTCTGCTATGTTTCTAGTAGCAGAGCTGGTGCTGGAAGAAAATTTCAGTTTTGAGGAGGAAAAAAATATTCTCATCTTGTTCACTATCTCCTGCCTCTGTGTGGAGTTCTACCAACCTCAGGGGCATGTGAGAGTCCCCAGAATGATGGTAATTAGTAGGATGAGGATGACAGTAGAGAAATTCAGGTCAAGATCTCATGACTTTCCCTAGAAATGGACTGATTCTGATCAGGTCGTTTGGCTTTATGCCAATATGATTCTGTTGATATTTTCTTCCCATGACTTCTCTTTCTGCTTTTCAAGCTCAGTTTCCTTGAACTTGACTGTGTTTCTGATGTTTCAAAGAAAGTTGCTATCTAAGTCATATGTATGCCTAGCTTTAAGTGACAATATTATCAGAGGATTATTACAGTGCCCATGCACAATCTTGAAAGTTAAAAGATTACACTGCTGGTAGATATTACTAATGAATCTCTTCCTCACTAAGGGTTTGATTAACATCCTGCCTGAAAAATAAAAGCAAGGAACGACACTGTCTCAGGAGCATCACGAGTTGCAATTTGCAGGAACATCACCAGTTACAATTCACTTCCCCACTAGTGACAAGGGCTTCAGCAGAGCCGCCCTCTGGGGTCATTTACAGGAACAGGAGGAGTCCATTTTCCGCCTGTTTTCTGCCAACCCTCACCCCATCACTTAAGGGAAAGAGTGGGCCTGGTGGTTTTTGCCTTGCCCTGCAATCCATTTGAAGTTTGACAATGCTGGTAGCCTGTACAAGAAAAGGAAAAGACTTATTTTCACCTGTAGATGCTCTTCCAGTATGGTAATTAACCCTTCAGTAACATAGCCTTCTAATTACTTCTTTTTCTGCTAAAAGCTTTACTTTAACCTCCAAAGCAGGGTGATCTGAATCCCTGTACTCTTTCCTCTTTGCATTTACTACAATGGGAAGGCTTGGACTTTTGTCTGTGACTTTTTGTCTGTGACTCATGCACAAAGAACATCAGTGATAGAAAAGTGCTTAACAGCTTGTAACAGACAAGAACCTGCCCCCTTCATTCCATTAACTATCTTTGCTTCAGTTTTCTATATATGTATGACATATATATGTATGACATACGTATGTATTCACATATGTATGACACAGCCTTCTCTCTTGAGATACATGCCTCTTTCAAACATAGTACTTTGAGAGTGTCAGATCATATGTATTTCATAACATCCATCTTTACACATCTAAGATTCCTTCCTTAAGCAGAAAAAGCCTAGCCAATATTTTTTAGTATTATTATCATTTTCTTTAAACTCAAAATGTCATTTTTGCTTTTAAGGCAAAATATGATGCAGCTATCTTTGCCTGAAAGTGTCTAACATCTCTCCTGTACATGACTACCTGCCACATTGAGTTCACTGCCAGAAATCATCCTTCCCACTACAGATTATAATATTCCTGTGTTTATCTCCTCCCAAAGAGTAGCTGAACTTCTCTGGCAAACACGTTGATCCCCACTGCTGCCCAAACTCTTTCTCTTTACAGTACTGTGTTATTAAAATGGTGAAGGTATAGTCAACATCCAAGTAACCAAAAAGTCAACTTTTACGAAACATATGCTACTCACTGACTGCTAGAAAGTGCAATGCTTGCTTTCTGATAGCATTGCTTAGTAGCTGCTGACAAGTTTGGACATTTTGTCGGTAACTATATGGTATTTGCTGAAGGAAACACGAGCCATTTGTTCTTTTCCTTCAATGTTTTGCTCAAACACTCTTCTTGTTTTGGAAGTTGAAATGGACAAACATGCTGCTGGTGATTCTCATCTGCCTTCTATTTTTGTTCTTCCTGTTGTAGTCTCATTTCTGTCTTTTTTTCTGGCTTTTCTGGACTAAGAGGAAGTGTTGTTGAACTATCATTTTTGTTAGGCATTTTTAAAGCACGCTTTCCAGTACTCTGAATCCTCAGCTATTTTTAAGGTAGTAACACCTAGAATTTCATTTTAAATGGATAAAATAGTATAATTATGAACTATGAAATGTGGCTTGGATAGTTTAGCATTTTTTTTTCTTTATGCATCAGCTCTATGGTTTTATAAAATTAAACGCAAGTTCATTCTTCTAAAAGTGGTAAAATTGCATATGCATAGTCCTACAATTGTTTCAATAGGCTATTCAGATAATTCAGAAGGTACGGAATCAGCTAAAAGTTGGAAAAGAAGATGTTTGGCGTTTGGAAGTTACAAAAACTTACAGCTGCCTATATTTGAGCTGCAACAGCTAAAAATCTTTTCTGAAATGCTGTTGATACTAAAAAACCCCAAACTCATCCAAGTCTGAAAGATAAATGTATGTTGTTATAGTTATCATTTATCCAACAAAATCCTAGGCCCTGTGTCATTTCTATGGTGAGATCTCTTTACATGGACGTGTGTGATGCAGTTCCTTTTAGGACACAAAGATAAATTAAGAATTAGAAAGTGGAACCTTGGAAAAGAGCTTTCCAATTTAAATATCAGAAAAAGTTAAGTATCAGTGAACTTAAGTATGCCTGAGTCTCATGAAACCTCATGCATGAGAATAACTTGTTGCATGTATCTGGGGGTGTATTGGCCTCAGAGCCTGTATTGGTGCATCATTACCATCAAAGTGGGTAGAGAGCTTTAAACTAAAATACAGAAGTTATCATGTGTTGTGTGATAAGTGCAAATACTCACCCAGCACCATGGATGACAAGGCCAATAAAGAAGATGACAAAGAGATGGTGCGTGTACCAAAATACTTCGAAATACGACCTTCTGATGGTTTTGGTGGATGATGTGATGATTAGTATGAGTGCCAGAGTGATGATAACACCAGTGAGACCAGCCAGGTACGTGAAAGCCACATATAAGCCCCCCACAGGATTCTGTGAAATAATTGCACACGTTGGTCAAAGGAAGGAGTTGCATCAAAGCTGAGCCAGCTGAACCATCAGTCCGTCTCACTTGCCAAATCCTTTATCTTGTTGCAAGTCTTTAAGTCATCCTGTGTGAATTTGCCAACAAAGCTTTGAAAACCCACTCCATTTTTGTTGCACTGCAAATTTACTCTCACTAAAGGAAGTGAAAGTGGAGATAAAGGGTTTACTACCTATTTGCACACCAAGGACCGTTTCTTACTCTGCCACTGCTCAGCACTACAGTCTTGGGGAAAAGGAACATTTTTGCATAGCTCTGTTGCTAGAGCTGAAGTCCTACATCCACATTTAGGGAGCTAAATTAAAGCTCTCATTTTTAGTGATGTTGTGCAGCTGTGGGTCTCATAACTCATAAGTACATCAGACTCTCAGTGCTCCTGAGGAATGGGGAGGTTTCTTTTTCTGCATTTTTTTTTTAGCCAGAACTCAGGGAGTCCAAGTTCAAAACTCTTGCCTTGATTTCTGTCTGCTTTTCTGTGTGCCATTTCTACCTTAGTCAGAAGACTTCTTTACAGGGCATTTGTTTTTATGCAATGTTTTAAAACTACTTTGAAATCCTCCTGTGAAAAAGTTTAAAGTATTATCAAAAATCAGCAACAATATTATTGACCAATATAGGAGAATGAATTACAAAAGGCTTTGCTGCAAGGTGGTTGAAACACTGATTGTGCACTCCAGAAATAGACAGTCTGATCAGATATTTTTACATGATCATCTAGAGGAATGTAAAAATGACTCTTCACAGCCTGATGTCACTTACCGGAATAGTTTGCCTAAAAAAATTGATATAGCTTTCATCTGGGCTATCACCAAGTCTAGAAAGCACAGCCGTCAGAGTTCCTTTCTCTTCAACACGTGCTTGCACACTCCACTCTACATTGAATAAGTGTGCAATGGTGTGAATTGCTAGGAGTGACAGGAAAACAAATAATTAGGGTTAAGCACAGGGTACATACTCAGTGTTTTGGGGTAACATTTAGGTAAATTTTGTAACATTTCTCAAGAGCAGCTTAGAACCTTTGCCACTCTCACCCTCTTCATCACAATTTCGGATCACTGATGGGTGCTACTGTTAAAGCTTTACCATCTGAAGCTAACATCTTTTATGGTGTAGGGGAAGGAAAGAGGGAAAGCGAAGAAGTTTCTAGAACATCTTTGTTCAACAAAGGCTTTCAACAATTCGGGTTGAAGAGCAGTACCCTAATTTTATACCTGGGATGGCTCAAATTATTTATCTGCTGCAGAACTCTTTTGTGGCCTTATATTAACTGAATTGCCCTACTCCTTTCCTGCAATGGGGTGAGACTGCACCCACAACTCAGGAGGGGAAGCTGCCCAGCTCAAGTAACCTGCGGATGTTAAGACTGTTCTAAGACATATGATTTGTAAGATACTTGGATTGAGAAGTGACAAATTTGTTGGAGAAAAAAAAAAAAAAAGATAGGAAACCTTTAGTTTACCTAATGACAGATAAAACATGAAAAAAGTTCCTTGGCCTGCCCAAGTTTTTATGACCCTTTCTTTCATCATTTCTTTCATCATTCATCTATTATTTGTTTTGTTGGATGTGCCAGCTAACAAATAAGCCTAAACAAAAATTATAGCTAGAGTATCTGGTTCTAAAGCCATTGCTAAATACCCTTTATTAATCAGTGCCATGAATGTTGCTAACAGTGCAAGAGAAAGGTATCATTTCTTATTTATCTTTTGTTCTCTGCCAGTTGCAGAAGAATATTTGAAAACTGTTTTAAGCCTTGACACATGCTGACTCCTTTAGGTTAATGAAATCAGCTCTCTGCCCATATCCTTAAGAACCTGAATTCCACCTGAATTCTGCGTAAAATGAACAAGAAAGTACTAAACAAAGAAACATTTGAGTACCAACCAGTATGAAGGGCGATCATCCATGCCACCATTTTGTGAAAGGTGAGGTTCCTGTCCAGTTGTCGTCTGACACGGGTAGAGCAGCACTTTGGATTTGAAGAAAAAGAAGTATTTGCAGACTACTTGTGATGCCTTGCATACTTATTTAAATGCAGAGGAAAAAAAACAGAGGCCCTGAGCACAACAGTTGGTGGCATTGGTGGTAAAGACTTAGAATTCCTAAATATAAACAAAAATATATCACTCCATACGTCAGAATATAATAATAACATATTATATTTTAACATGTCCCACTGAAACAAAGTATATGATAATGAGAAAAAATTAACATCCAGCATGGCAAGATTATATGTCTTATCTGTGTAAAATTTAAATTGCACGTTGTAAATGGAGGGAATCATACTCTGCCATGCCAGGACAGGGTGACTGTTTTGGTACAGTCTCAAGTTGCCACCTAGCATCAGGATCCTGTTGTGGTTCACACTGTAGAAATGGGCTGTGAAGCTTGGGCATAACTGTCATTTCAGAGAGCTTCCACTGCAAACACACCAGTCACATATGGTCATAAGCGATTCCTTCCCCAGAACGCTGGATGTACTTGCCAGACATTCACTTGCAACTTGTCACTGGAGTTACTCAAAGAGAAAAAGGAATAAAAAAATCTCTGCTAATACAAGCTGAAGAACCTGGCTCTAAGGAAAACAGAATGATATTTTCATTAACAATTATGACACGTGTCTAAGAGGCCCCATCTATATTGCACTGTAGTCAGTGGGAGTTCTCCTACAGATTAAAATTCCTGTAAAGCTATCATTTGCTGTCTCCACACAGTAGAAAGCGTAACTATCCTGTGTTGTGTCCTTATATTGCTTTTGCTGACTGGCAAAGGAAAGAAAACTCTAAGCAAGCTAAAACATTTATGCACAGGAACCGTACAGATGTTTCACACAACAAATTAAGACAGATCAAAATTTTCTTCCAAGTGCTTGCTGGACATCAACTTTGTAGACAGTAGGGTAGAGTATCTTCCCAGCTATCAAGGTGGATCTGATCATCCCACACATCCAGGAGTGAAAGAGAAGAAGGGAAAATAAAACACCAGAACAATTTCATTTCTTATTTGTTCTTCTTTACTTAGTAGACATATACCAGCAAAGGCCTTACTCTTCCATACCAGTCCATATTTCTATTTCCAGATATATGTTCTAAAATATATCATGAATATCAACTGTACAAATAAATAGAAGAGCGGGAAACAGTTCTCTTCTTCAGTTATTTTCCAGCTATGATGTTGATTAAAGGGCAAACTCTAACACTCTATTGCAAGGACTTCAGTAGACTATAACAACAGCCAGGATAAATTTGGCCTTCTCTGCATCATGTACCTTGAGATATAATTAAAAAGCTTGTAGAATGAAGTGTAGTACAGTAAGGAAGTGCCCATTCTGCTTTACTGCCTTGCAAAAAGCATGTAGGAAAACTTGATCTTGCTGTTTAAGAAGCATAAGACCAAGCAATGGCAAAATGCTGTAGTTAGGTTCCGTAGTGAGGCTCATTAACAACAGCAATGAATATAGCAATAAAGAGCATGCAAAGACAACACAGCTATTCTTTCAATAATAATAAATAACTTTGTAGTGTATGATTTCTGGGTGGCAGAATGTAAAGGGCAGGAGTTTCCAGCACACTCCTATTGAGCAATGGGTTTGAACAATTCTCCCCTCTCCCTAACCCCAATGGCATTGCTACTGGAAAGGCCACTACCCCTTCAGTAAGTTACATGACATTGAAAATCCTGATTTTCTTAAGAGATCCTCACAGGTGTTACTTCCAGAGCATAGCTAATTAGACAGAACAGTAGAACAAGCATAGACATCTGTACAGCTGCACCATGGCCACCACAGTCCCGGCGCTACCACTAGCACACTGGGTTGTGCATGTTTTGCTTAAGATACAAAATTACCTCCTTCCTGAGGTAATACAATATATTTCTATAGATATATTGTATAAAATTTATTTATAGCTATAAATATATTGTATATATACTATATAAATATATAAAAGGCTATACAGCTCTATTGCAACAAGCAACTGAAGTTAAACAAGCTCCAACTGTCTAACAATCCCATTTTATGCCCCTCCCTCGTGTCCTAGCTCATCCTCAGAGCCCTTAGCTTGCTCATACAGCCTTGTGCTGTCAACAAGACAGTGAGCTGCAGGCAGGCAGCAGAAATGAAGCTGTAGCTCTCTGCATGGTTCTCACTTGCAAACTGGGTAGGAGATGAGCAATTCAGGACAAGCAGCATTAAGACCCAGTTTGAATACAATTCTCAACCCCTGGAATCAGTTTTTAGCATTCCAGTAATGTCTCTGAAAACATCTTCAGCTCTTTCATTGCTTTGAGCTCAGAAGACCTCTTCCCAACCTGCTTTCACCTCAACGCCTGTGAAATCTATTTCAGACCTCATGAAGGCCAAGATCTCATCAATATTTTCCAGTTGCATTCATCCAATAACAACATAAAGCCTTACTAAATTTATGTTCATTATTAACTTCTGCAGCTTGGGGAGTCAGCTTACATTTTGGCAGACACTAGTCGATCTTCCTCAAGGCCGGGGAAGAACAACTTTAACCCTACAGTTTTACTTACTATTCTTTTTCCTTTCACATACATGGAGGGTGCAGCTGTCTGCTTTTGCTGCATCCCAGAATCTGACAGGGTATAGAACAAGACAGAAAGTCTGGTTTGGATATTTCCAAGTTTATATTTCTGAGTGTTATGCCTTAAAAAGGCCAGGGCTCTTTGGACAGCATTGGAAATATAACTTAGGAGCTTAATGTGGCAGAAACAGCTCACTTACTCATCCACACTCATTGTCAGAGTATATGTACTAGGTGAGTGTACCTCCTCGGTTGTCTCCGATTATTTTCTTACAGCCTCACTCTCCTCTGCTATGAGGGGCTCTTGAAAAACTGCATATATTTTATGATTGCATTCTCTTTTGCTCTGCTCTTTCAGCCCTCACAGGCTGTCTCATCTGTGTGAAAGAATTTATGCTAGATTTACAGCTGAAAACCAAGTTCCGTGAACTGGTGTTGTTGACTGTGTGTATGTTAAAAGCGCTAGAAAGAAAGGAGGAATCATTATGTGTTTGGAAGGAAAGTTCGTAAGCTTGAGGAGAATATTTTTCCACTGAACCATGGCATGGCAGCATTCTGGTGCTTGATGGGAAAGGTGTGACTGTGACGCAGATATAAATGAGGCCACAGGATGAAGTGAAAAAAAAACAGAAAGTGTTAGTGTCCCCTCATCTGACACGGGTCATCCATTTTGTATTAATAAGGTTTTCAACTTGTAGTTCTTTTGGAGGCCTAATCATCATAGCTATAGAATAGGAGCCTTTTTTTAGTATGCCTGAATACAATTATTTTGTCTTCTTGTTTGCATTATTTCTGCTGTAACAGCCGAAGATCTAGATTTCAGTAATGTGATACAGTCAGTGCTATCATACAAAGCCACGCCAGATATCACCTAGAATTAGTTGTTCTTTTCTGAGTGGTGGTTCCTTGGTGCTATGTATAACATACGCATTTAGGAGCTAGAAATGATCAAAAGGCCAGTGAACTATTTCATTCTGAAATGGAAAGGCAATGCAGAAAAGAAAGTATGCAATTTATGAAAAAAAGTCTCTGTGAAAGCATACATTTGCTGTAAAAACTGAACATGCAAAGACAGAAGACATGGGTTAATTTCTCCCACCATAAATGTAAAATTGTATCATTGACAAATGAAGCAAATATGTGTAAGCACCACTAATGATGGCTGGCAAATAGAACAGGGCCTTTGCATCCAAGGCAGCACGATGCCCACGAGGCAAGAAAAGAGGGAAGACCTGAAGAACACTAAGTCAAAGCTAAATATCTCAACAGAGCTCTACATATACCATTGGCATACATAGAGTATGAGCAAGACCTCAGTCTTGCTCATAGCAAAACTCTGGGCTTATCTACTTCTTCAAAGAGGACATCCCCAAATTACAGTATATTTGGGGAACTTGGACTAAGTTGCTTGGTGCATTTGCAAGGCTTCTTGGGTTATTATCTTTCATAGATTTTGAAATTCTTTCTTCATCTTACCGCACTTGATCCTCTGAGGAAGGAGAGCAAGTTTCGACATACTGGCAGCAGAATCAGCATGCAGTTGAAATTCAGACAAGCTGCAGGAGCCCTTGCCAGAGCCAAAGCATGCTGTAATTGGAGAGATGCCACTATTAAACAAATTACCTAAGACATTATCCAAGAGACAGATAGGCAGAGATTTCATTTATGTATTATATCACAACTATTTGTGAGTGTGAGATCTAGAGGTAATGAACGATGCTTGTATTTCGGAGTAGTCATGCTCTGGCCTTGTTAGGGGCACATAAGCAGAAAGAACACTTTCCTCCAGACAGACACCTCCTATTCCCAGTTTTGAAATAATATGGTTGGATGAAAAGCTCCCTGTCAGATCTGACAGTTGGTGGCCAAGCACAGATGCAAGTCTAAGCCATTAGTAGAGTTTTCTGTCCCAACACTATACAGAAGGTCTCCCTGATGTGGTTTCAGTTGACTGAGGGTTAGGGTAGACAGAAGGACAGTTTAAGAGGGAAATGGTTGAGTGTTCAGAAAGGCATTAGGACTGGACCTAGAATTCTTCATAAACTTCATAGCCTAGCCTTTCTTGCAGCTAGCACTGACTTCAAAGAAGCTTTGTCATGCTTATAAAGCCCACTTTAGCTTCAGAAGGTTAGTGCCTAGGGCTCTTGCTCCGACTTGTCCCTTGTGCTTCCATCTCTGTTGTCAGTAAAGGGAGTCTAGGGAAATCGAAGGGAAGAGAAAGCTAATGTTTGCTCTCCCTGCATTAACTGGTACCCTTTGAAGTTTCAGATTACAGTAAGTGACTTGATATTACACTGAGCTCTAGTTATCCAAGCACAGGTCTGTGCCCTGATAACAAAAGGCAGAATTTGATCCACAGATCTGAAGACATATGCAAGAGCAGGATTTTTGGCTTGGTTGAATTAAACTATGGATTTGCAAACATTTTACAAAATGCTGTGTTCTGTAATTTGAAGCTGAGAGTGATTTTTGTGTCTGTGATCAGGCTTTTAAATTATGTGAACAAATGAATCTTCTCTATCAAGTGGTCAAGACCCTTGGTAGCTTTCGAAGCATCTTTATAGTAGGACAAATAATGTTGCATCAACTAGTTAAGATATATTGAATAACCCAGAGTCCAGGATCACGTGACTGCTTGACTACTATTCACAGACTTGATGAATGTATGGATTATGATTGCTTTTCAGAGCTAATAGCTATGTAAACTATTCAGGCTATGAAAAAAAATTGCAAGGGAAAATGGTTGCACAATAATTCCAATGACAATATTTTATTCATCTTCTGCTTAATAAAGCAGCCACTACGCATGTTTACTTTAATTACCAGGAGCATAATAGTTACCTGGAAACATCTTTAGAATGAGATCTCTCTATTTTGCATACCAGCTTTCTATTCAGAAGCACTGGACATCTGTCTGCATTCAGTTAGCTGTTTACATGTGACTTTTAACTCGTACATGAGCATGCTGCTCCAGCAGCTTGATCCTGTTTCAATCAAATAAAACTAGGGAAAAATGCTATGTGCTCAATCCATGCCAAGATAATGTATGTTTTGTACTTACGCCAAGGAGTTCTCTGGTGTAGAAGAATTTTGGTGGGAGATCATACGCAAGATAGAACCACCAAAAGAGGAAGACATTTAAACCCAGCCACACAAGCTGAAAAAGAAATGAAGAGGAAACTTTACAGTTTGTTGTTAAGATTATACATCTGAATTTACACAGTTCAGAAAATGGCCAATTAGTTCATTGTGCTTATATTTGCAGAGATAGGTGTGCTGCAGGTTGAAATGGGCTTTGGGGAGTACAGGAGTGGCAATAAACCAAAATACAGATATTGGTAGCTGAAACTTTTGCATAGTTAGAAGGATTTAGACATGATTATAAAAGGACTGTCATGTTACAGGTGTCTAGCGAAGTCTGTGAGTCTAGATAAATCTTCAAACATCATTAAAAGTTCCAAATGGCAGTTTGTCTGAAAATGTCTTACCTATGCAGCATAAATGCACAGGAAAGTGAAGGGATTTCCATAAGCATAAGGCAGTATATGGGAAATCCCCAAATCCTCATTATAAAATTAATCTAATCTCAGGATTAAATGCTCTAGGATATGCATTTAAACAGACAGTGTGTCACTGCCATGTACAGTAGCTTGACAGCATGCCCAGAAGACCAAGAGGTTTGGCGTGTTCCTTGATGGACTCTCAGTTCTTGTTGCTGACCCTTATGCAACATGGACCCCTTGAAAAACACTGTGATACTCTCTGGCAGCTTGAGCTGAGTGGCAGAGTTAGCGGCCATCCATGCTCTTCAGCTAGGGCCAGTGGAGATAGAGTATGCTGGGGTTAAGGCTGCTGTGTGCCTGTTCTGCTGGGGTAAATCAATACAAATTGTGGCTGTCCTGTTCCTATCAAGCACCGGACATCCGTGTAGCTAGTCAGTGTATAACAGCGCTGCAGTGGACAATGCACAATACTTTGGTAAGGACTCATTCCAGTGAAGTGTCCTTTCAGCTGCTTTCTTTATTGATGACTTCTTTACTTTGTTTCCCTATTAGCTAACCTTGTATACCCCGATACTAAAAAAAAAAAAAAAAAGAAATGAAAAAATCCTTACTTGAACAACATAATGGTCTCTTACTTAATTCTGTTAGTATTTCAGTTCTGGTGGGAAAAATATGCCAGAATTCACCTCTTGGTAGTTTCAACTTCCTCAAGTCACTGAGGGTGACAGCAAACACAGTTACTCCTTCTCAAGCTATCACTGAAGTGCTAGTGCTATGTTCCTAAACTAGAGCTAAACATCTACAACATCGTATGTAACTATCAATTGTTTGCAGCAGCAGAAATACATTTTTGAACAAAGATGTTCACATTTCAGTCACCACAAATATAGATTGTCTATGCCTTTTTTTATAACTCTCAGTATTTACGTATACTAACCCTACTTGGCAGAAATCCTTTAAATAGTATGACATTTTTATTGTCTATATTATATTATTGTATATATACATATTGCATATATACTGTATATATACAATATATACATATTGTATATATACATATACTGAATATTGTATACCTATAGCTCTTGTATCACACTGATGTGAAAAAAAGAGAATGCTGAAATACTAACTTCTCCCTAAGTTTTCTCCAAGGAGGACTGCCTTGCCTTACTGTTTAGCTCTTTTAAATGAGAGTGAGATTTCTGGTACTTTTGAATCTTGCTTGGAATGAATTTAACCTACTTTCATAGCTACTCCATGCAAGCTATATACAAACTGAATTCAAATGCTAGTTGTCCTAATGAAGGATTCATGAATTGCTGCTCTAAATTCTGGAATCTGACTCTAACACTAATTTTCTATCCTCAAGATATGTCCACTGTGCTTTCAGTTACATCTACTTTTGTTTACAAAAGTGCAAGAAAGCCTTGTTGTTATGATTGCTTTCTATTTTGAAGTGCACATAGTTAACAGTGAGATGTAATGTTATTTCTTTTCTGTAATTCACTGTTGCATCCAAAAAACCCAGATACTTACATTTATCTCTAACAAAGAAAATGAAACTTAACATACGATCATTTCTCAATTGACAATGAAGCCTACAGCAATCAAAATACCAGACAGGGCTCCTAAAAAATCATATTCTTGAAGTGTGCCACTGCACTTGCTGCCCTAGTTTCAGAATAATCAGATACATCATTCACTAGCACAATGGAATCTGCTTATTAAAACCTTCTGTAGAACTTTTTACTGGACACAAATCACAATAAAAATCGTACTTACAACAACAAAGATGGACAGTCCTTCATTCTCCACCCAGTTACCCATGATTGCCTGAGACGAGAGTGCACAACAGCCCCGTTCTTTCAGGGATAGTGTCTCTGTCTTCTCTCATAAGGAAGTGAGAGCAGAAGCTTGCAGCAACCTGTTTCCTTTCTCATTCATTTAGGAAATAAGTTAACCATTGAATCATATCCACAGTTCAATTTCAAACATGTTTCTACCACCTTTACATACAACTTTTTGTAACTCATGCATATATAAACCATTGAAATAAACTATCTCTTTCTCATGATACAGAATTTGGATTAAATAAATAACATAACTGATGAGGTTTTCTGTTGAAAAATATATCGCCACTTTATAAAACCTTAAATACTGAAGTGTAATACACAATGCACAAAAGAGCTATCTCCTCCCCAGACTTGTCTTTTTTATCACCTCAGGCCAGAGTCGCCATTCCTGCAGATCCTCTTTGATATATAATCAATAGAATTATTTATATTTCAGTAATTCAATGTCCATGGAAGCCTCCAAATGTAATCTTAAACTCCTCTTATCTGGGACATACATGCAAACCTCGCCACTTCCTCTCCACTCGGGTCAAAACTGAGGACATGTCACTTGATAGTCTGTTTTTCATATTTTGTACTCTCATACAGTTCCAGTCCTGGGAATCCTGTCACTATGTAAGAAAAAAAATGTAAGGTAAGCATTTTGCTTCTGTGATTAGGGAGAAGTATTCAGAAAATTGTCCAAATGTATTTTAAAGCTTACAAGCTTTAAAATGGACATTTATCCCAAGTGTATTCATTTAAAAAAAACAAACTAAATATTTTTGAGGGAGTTTAATGATTCTCAGTGTTTTACCACTGTAGTATCACGGTTCCCAAACCTCAATAAAGAGTGCAAAATGATAAATTGGAGGAGGCTTTGGGATTAAGAGGAAACATCTTTTGGCAAGGTCCAGGCCCTAGAGAGGAGAAATGCTTTTACACATGCCTCCTGCTTGCTTTTTTCTCCTATTCCACCCATTGCACCACAGAAATAAAGATCTCCTCCCAAAGTGACTGACACAACTCTGTCTGATCTCCAAGGAGGTGAGATGCATGCATGGATGGTGCTCATGCATTCCCCAAAGATCTTTTTAAACTTTAAAATGTACTTTTTTTCTCTCCTCTCCTCTCCTCTCCTCTCCTCTCCTCTCCTCTCCTCTCCTCTCCTCCCTTCCC